>LPNX010923610.1:8380-104857 GCA_001517045.1 Pseudotsuga menziesii
ATTCCCCCTCCAGAGATGACCACACAGCAGAAGAAGCAGTTGGTGGTTCGAGCCACGGACTTCACTTTAATAGCAAGACAGCTGTATAAAATGGGACCAAATGAGATACTGCGCAGATGTGTTTTGGAACATGAAAAACCTCTAATATTAGCTGAAGCACACTCTGGTGCAGCAGGAGGTCACTATGCAGGAAAAGCCATAGCGCAGAAGATTTTGACAGCTGGCTTATGGTGGCCCACACTTCACAAAGATGCAAAAGAATATTGCCACAGCTGCGACATCTGTCAGAGGACAGGTAAACCATCTAGGAGGGATGAAATGCCCCTAGCTCTGCAAGTAACATTATAGGCCTTTGACAAATTGGCCATTGATTTTGTTGGTCCTATCAACCTCCCTGCAAAAAATTTAGGAGCCAGATACATCATTGCAGCAACTGATTATCTTACCCGTTGGGCCAAAGCTCAACCAGTCAAGACCTGTAGCGCTGCTATTGCTGCGAAGTTCATCTTCGACAACATCTTCTCCAGATTTGGGTGTCCCAAAGTTCTTATGAGTGACCAGGGGTCACATTTCCTGAACAGGACTATTGAAGTATTGACTGAAGAATTTCAGGTGTATCATCAAAAGAGTACCGCATATCACCCACAAGCAAACGGGACTGTCGAAGCTTTTAACAAAATCATTGAACATGCCTTGACAAAGGTTTGTAACGCTAATAGGAATGATTGGGATCTTCGAATTCCAGTAGTGCTATGGGCTTACAGAACTACTTGCAAAAAGTTGATAGACCATACACCCTTTCAACTAGTTTATGGGAAAGAAGCTGTCATGCCCATAGAATACATTGTTCCCAGCCTCCGGATATCTGCTTTCACCGACATTGATGACCTAGCCATAATTACAGAGAGACCGAAACAGATATTAGAACTTGAAGAGGATAGATTTGTCGCAGGTTTCCAACAACAGGTGCAGAAAGCTCGAGAAAAAGCATGGCATGACAGACACATCAAGAAGAAACATTTTCAGCAGGGTGATCTTGTGCTCCTTTATGAAAGCAAATTCATGAAGTTCCCAGGAAAGTTTAAGACACATTGGAAAGGACCGTATGTAGTATAGAAAGTTACTAACAGGGGCACAGTCCAGCTAGCTAAGTTAAATGGTGATCTTTTTCCCTCTATGAGAAATGGGAGCCGCTTAAAAAAGTACACGGACAGGCTAGGTACTCAGAATAGGAGGTAGCACCAAGCAAATAAGCGAAGATGCTCGTAGCATTATGGATTATCGTAGTCTGTTTTGTCTAAAGGATGCGGAGCTACAGGTTGGTCGTAGGTCGCAGGGTCAGACTGTGTCGAAGTCAAAGGTTGTCAAGGTGTGTCACAGCCCAAAATGTCACAGATGGGACATACTGCATTCGGCGGCGCTGGCACGTGAGCTGCTCTCATTACTTGTCATCATGAGATTTTGGGAAAATCCGGCGCTGTGCGGAGAAGATTTTCGGAACTTCATCAGATTTGGCGTCATTACTGCACCATGATGACAAATTCCGCTTCAGGATTATACAAGAAGCCAACTCGACCTATGTTTTCTGTCTTAAGCACATCTGTGAGATATTCGGCCTGAACCATGTCGAACGACTGTAAAGTTCAGGAGCTAGTACGAGAAGTAAGGGACAGAGGTCTGCAGCACCTTCTGAGTACTCCGCCAGTATAGCCCTACTTGGCTAAGGACATCGACAGGCAGGAGTTTGCTCTAAATTTGCAAAGACGGACAGGAGTTTTCTCTATTGTAGAGCAACAAAGGGCATGAGGCCTCGCAGAAAGACTCTGGGGAATCCCGCCATGCAATATTTCGGTGTAGTAGAACCATGGAAGCTATATTCCTTCTGTAGTGTGACACGCAATCCCAAGGGACCCCAAAGTTGTGGATGGTCAAGCATCAGCAATTGGAATGAAGGATGGTGTTGCAGGTGGATCGCGACGGCTTCCTCAGCAAAACTTCTGCAAAGGATAGAAGTAGGCAGCCAGTAACAGCATGGAGAGCTTCAGCAGGTAGTACACTATGCTTCGTCAGCGGAATTCTGCCACCAGAGAAACTGAAGAGTGTCCTGGGACGGGCCACTGGTGAGTCTTAGGGGCCTGTTGGGACATGCACCCTAACGACCCTTAAGATGGGTAACTCTGCGATTAATCAGAAAGTTTGTAAGTGGAGTTACAGGTCAAAACAGTCTTAGGGGTGTCGGGGGAAGTTAAAACTCCTTTGTAATAAACCCTTGGTTGAAATCTAGGGTTTAGGGTTTTGGGTGCCCATGGTTTAAGACCATGGTTTTGTAAAAATGCGCAGTATAAATAAGCGCTTGTGTAACAAAGATAGGTTAGGTTTTATGATGTAAGAAAGATTAAGGAAAAGCTAAGGTTGATTTTGTAAGGAAAGGTTAAGTCCCAGCTGTGTGTGTGGATGACCTCTGCAGCTGTGTGCGCAGAGGGTTTTTGTAAAGAAGATTGAGAAAAGACTTGCAGCTGTGTGTCCAGGGGCCTGCTGCTGTGTGTGCGGCCTTTTTAAGGACTGAAGGGATCTGCAGCTGAGTGCGCAGATCAAACTGTGGTTTTGTAGCAAGTTGAATAAAACACAGTTTGTGGACGTAACCCCTACACTGGGGGTGAACCACGTTATATCCAGTGTTGTGGTTTCTTGTGCTGTTTATGCATTAATAACTGTATACATCTGATAAGTTAGATCGCTGCTAATATTTAGCTTCGCTGTGAATTCCCTGTAGTGGGTTGAGCAAGTCACAATTGTTTATTTATCTGCGAAGTGTATGTGAATGAATGGTAAAGCTTTATAATTATTGATTAATAAGGTTATTAAAGGCTAAGGTACAATAATCCCCCTCTCTGCTTGCAGAAACCTGATTCTGCAGCACCCCATAGCTGTTTTGGGTGAGATTGCAACCTGTGCGCAGGTTATTGCTGAAAGGGCCAACACTGTGGGTCTTTTGTTGGTGCGACACTAAAGGATTAAACCCAGGTCTTCCCTATTTCCCAACACCAATATCTAATTGGTGGATGGCACAAGCTGAGGAGAACATATATCTTTTCAAGTAGTTGAGGATAGAATACTAGCAGAATCCCCTTCATCAACAATAGTGCGGAGTATGCTCTTAGAGGTAACTTGCACAAATATCTAGAAAGGAACACTTTAATGAAGAATAGATTATGTTAGATTACTCTAATTAAAGGAACTAGACTCATTACTTGGAGAGGGTTATAATGAAAAATACAAGATTTCATGTTATGTATAATCACCCTAACTAACTACAAAGAATTCAATGGATTTCAGTACACTCTCAACTAGAAGATGAGATGAAGGTTGTGTCAAAGTGACAACTTCAGTATTAACACTCTTGAATGAAAGAGTGGGATCGAGTGGGGATAACATCGACTCAGCCACTTTAACTTCACTCCTCAAAGGAAGAGTGGTATCAACTATGGATGAAACCGAATTGATCACTTTAAATTTATTCTTGGGAGGAAGAGGGATTGGCCACGGATGAAAACGAATAGACCACATGGTCAACCAGTGGGGGGTCAATAAAATACTTACGATAACCTGTTGGAACCTGTTGATAAGGAATAGTAATATCTTAGAACAAATTGAAGCTTCATCCATATGAGAAAAAAGGTAAGTAAGGTGCATATCCTTACATAACACACAAGGATTCTTGACTTTACCTTTTCGAATCTTAATCATAGAGTCACTGGTTGATGGGATATCATCAGTATGATGACCACAGGTTGATGACATGGGGTGTTGGGAGACATTAGACCACACTTCCAAAACTTGGGAAATACCAAGACAATCCTTTAGAAGGTGACCACCCTTACAAATCCTACAAGGAAATTTTGGATTACAAGTTGTTTATTTCAACGCTCTCATTAGGAAGAGTAGTTGGCTAGGACTATGTTAGTAGTTTTCCTTTCTTCTTATTAATATTCATTTTTTTCTTCTTATTATTAACATGATTACTAGTACTATAGCTTTCAACATATGAAGAGGGAGAAAGGGGAGAAGACACATCTGGTGAAGAAGGTGGAGGATTCATTGGAGGTTCATGTTCTCGTGAAGTAGAATTAACATCTGAGACACAAGGTGGGATTGTAATCATTGGGCTAGAGAATAAACATACAAGTAATCCTAAATTCAATCTAGGAAGACTCGAGGTGGCCATGAGAGGAGGACTAACATTTCCAAATGAAGAAAAAACAAAAGGTTCCCCTTGAGAAGGGACCTCTTGGTTGGTAGTACTAGAAGACATAGCCATAACTATATAACAAAGATATCTCTCTTTCCAATACTTTTAAATGTACAAGAAACAATAGCTACTTAACCTAAAGCAACAAAAAAACATGTGAAAGGAGTGGATAAAGAGTCAGGATCCTCATAGAATTGTCAAACCATCACAACTTGCAATATACTACATGGTCCAACAGTAGAGAATGACAAGGAGGATTGGGATCGTACCCTTTCCTGAATACCCGACTACCTGGATGGTACGTGCATAGTATCTCCCCAAGTGCTATTATCAGTGTATTGCGATGATAAGAAACACAAACTTTTCTCGGATGGTTACGGGATCCCTAATGGTGTTTCCCTATATACAAAAGGTACATGGGAGCTAAAATATTTAGTATTGTTGTCTAATGCACATATGTATGAAAGGGGCCTTCTAATATGACTCTGAGTACATGAAGTACCTTTCTATATACCACAAGGGTATGTGAAAGGCCATTCGATATACCACCGTGTATGTAGAAGAGCCACAGTATCTGGAATGCAATGTAGGCATGTAATGACAACTTCTATTCTTAAAGACATTGAAATGTGTCTCTAAACTAAAAAACAAGTTGATAAATATTTTAAACTTAAACTAGTGCTTAATTTTATCTTGTATGGTTAAGTGGACCAATGAGGTGTGGACACATGCAAATATCATGCATGAACTAAATGAGATGCAATCTTTTCCATTCAATGAAAATTATCTATTGAAAGTAGATGGATATTTTATTTTCCCAAAACAAATATTAAAATATAATCACAATATTTCAATCACCCACATAATTCATAGCTCAAATTCCAAAGAACTCAAACCAAAACCAAAAAATACACATGAAAATGAAATACAAATTTTCCAATTCTGATGAATACTATCTACTGAAAGGAGAAAGAGGTTTCAAGAAACAAAATGAATGGAAATTCCCATGCAAGAAACATAAAATCTTATTTAAATTCAAAGAGAATATAAATCAAAGAGACTGTGGAATATATATATGCCAAAAATACTCCAAAAAATGAAAGAAACAAATCTAGAAATTAATGTGACTGTGACACTCAGACTATACTTCTGAAAATTGAAAATGCATCAAAAATAAAATTTCAAACTGGAATACAAAGTATTTACCTGGGGACATAGGTTTCTAGTTGACACAAAAGCGTTAGCATTCCAACACTTCACTTTGCAGGCAAGGATAGAGCGGAGAAGCCGCTCCTTGTTAACTGACAAATAGAATTGGCACCGTGGGTTGTAAGAAGGAAAATTGTGGTGGACGTACTTAATACATGGCCTAGGAGTGGTGGTAGAGTTTGATATTTGAAGAAAATAAAAAATGATAAATATGAAAGAATAAGTCAGTGATAGATCGAAATTAAAATACGAAATATCAACTGGAAAACCCAGTGAGCCAAAGCATGAATATTTGAAGGTGAAAAGAGGAATATCTATCAAAGTAAAAGAAGATCTAATAAATCAAAAGGATATCTATCAAATCAAAAGGAAAATTAAAGTTTCATATTACTCAAACAATAAGAATTCATCCCTAGCGGAGTCATCAACTTTGTTTCATGGAAATTCTTTAGTCTATGTGGACACAGACTGTTTCCCTAATCTAAATTATATAGATATGGAACAAGCACAAACAACAAACATGCAATCTTCACCCAATACATAAAATCAATTGAATATGAAGATTCCATACCTTACTCGAAGGTTGGCCTTATGTCTTGACGGTTCTTTGCGATCCCACTTTCATATAAGAGAATATCTATAATAGGAAAAGAATAAAAAGCAAATGAAGTGAAATCAAGGAGATGATATGATGATCCTATGTTAACGATCAAGGAGAAAAACAATATATAACAAAACACAATGCATGCAATCATCTATGGGAAAGAGAGAACATATTTTCATTAAATCAAAAGGGAAAGAATTACAACCAAGACATGATGTTGAGAAGACTTATGAATGAAAACCTTTCCACTAAACCTCACCTAGCTTCAATGCATAAAATAGTCTAACACTATTTGGCCAACAATTGTGTTCTGTCACTCATTCCTTCCTCCTTCAAACATGAGGGGTGAAGTTATATTTAAAGGACAAAGTGGATAGAGTAGGTTGAATATTTTAGGGAGAAGATTAAGGGATCATCCCAAAGAAGGAGGACTTCAAGTTCCACCTATGCATATTAGTTGGGATGAGGATCCATGATGGTTTCTTCAAGAAAATTATTGATATCTTCTCCTGTTTTCATTTTTATGAAGTGCATCACACATTGCAAGAAGGAAAGGAGCATTGTTAAGGTGTTAAATCATGTTGCATGAAGTTAAACAGGCGCAACATGACACTTTTCTAGTGTGAAAGGTGCATGGCTGACTTGGTAACACCTCTTGCCAATGGGAAAGGTGCAATGGTGGCTCAAAATATGAAAAAACAAAAGGATAAAATCTTCTTCCACTCATTTTTGCCATTCATGATCTGAGGGATTGGATAAAACACTGAGGTACCTATCTCATGAACATGATAATGAAGAGATTTAGATGTAACAACAACTCCTTTATAATACAAGTTTTGATTACACAAAGATATGTTGTATATGTGCATGTGTATGGAATTCAATATTTTCATCTGAATAATTGATTATGTGTTCATTGATATTGTTAATTTAATGTTTTGTTAACTAAATATGAGTTTCCTTCCTTTGGCAATCACATTTCAACCGACTATATTCTTTGTGCGGTAGTATATGAACTAGCTATCATTACTACAAAAAATTTCCTCAAGTCTTAAATAATGTGTTGAATTCAATGACATTACTTAACCTTTTAGTGATTACCAATATGGGAAACAATCACTCACTGCTTGAGACGTACTTGGGTCATTTTCTTTGATTGTGCATGCTTGAGGAACTTTCTTTACCCACCTTTTCATGTGTGCAGATCCTTTTTTATAGTACGCTTAATTTCTTTCCTTTTCAGTCCATATGTTGTTGTTGATGTCATATAAAGTTTTTCTATCTTGAAAATGTATTTTTATTTGATAGTATTGAGAATTGTGTCCAAAGACATCATAAGCATAACATCTCATTGTATGAAAATAGTTTTCAATGTGTCCAAAACTATTGTACCTAAAACACGCTAATGCATTGACTCTCCTTTTACTTGTATAGTAGGGAAATTTTTTATTATTAAGAGGACTATCATACCTAAAATGAAATTTCTCTTCAAAATTCATTTTTTTTGTATCTAATATACATTCACCCTCGTAGATGTTTTCATCTTTTTTATCATAACCAATTCCTCTCTTGTCCGTTGATGATCTCTGGTTGTTCAATATCTTGTTCAAGATTAAACTGATATTATTGAGCTTGTTCTTGATTTTTTCTTCAAGATAAACCTTATCTTCTTTTGGATTTGTGCAAACACGTTTGCTATCCTTGCACTATGTTTGGTTTCACACAAATTGATTTTTACTTCTCATTTCTGTTAGATTTTTAACATTAAGCTAGTATAACATTAGGATCTTTAACTAAGAGAACAACAAGCATGTCAATCAAACATAAGAGACAACGAACACAGTGTTTTTCCTCACAAAAAACATAAATGGAGAAAACCATGAAACTTCCTCAAAGATAGAATTGACACCAAAAGTAAAACCTCAAAACAATAAGATGATCTCTCGATAGCAGTAACCTTCTTTCTATCTAGCCCCAGTGTCTTCTCCTTCCTCAACTATGCATTGCACTTGAGTGTGTATAAGTTGTGTACTAAATAGAGAGGCTAGCTCTCTATTTATACTAATCTTGACATGACTAAAACCATACTAGGGATGACCTCTCTAGGAGAGTCTAATAACCTTATTGCCCCGGAACTGCAGGGACTTTAACCCTTAGACAATAGGAGGGTTACCCACAATGACTTGACATGACTTGTTTACATTATAGATCTTCCTGATCGGAACATCGGGGCATGGCATGAATTAATTACATTACAAATACATCCTGGAATAAATATTAGGTTACAATACATAAGAAATACAAGTGAATACATTCCGAAGTTACATATACATCAACACTCCCTCTTAACTAGGAAGGTATTCTCTCGACACAATTTTCAGCACAAGTCTTCTTCTTTGTATCATCTGGGTCTTTGTCAAGTTCTCGTCATCTTCATATTCAATTCATCTTCATCTGGATCTAGATCATCGCTCGATCTAGATCATCATCACTGGATCATACTCGATCTGGATCATCACTGGATCTAGATCATCATCACTGGATCTAGATCATCACTTGATCTAGATCACCATCACTGGATCTGGATCATCACTTGATCTAAATCACCATCACTGGATCTGAATCATCACTCGAACTGGATTACCACTGAGTCATCATCACTAGACCTGGATCATAGCTCGATCTGGATCATCACTGCTAAATCTGAATCATCACTCAATCTGGATCATCTCGGAGACATCATAACTGGATCTAGATCATAGCTCGATCTGGATCATCACTGGGTCATCATCATATGTGCTATCCCATGATTATTCTCGTCATAGGAAGTTCTACAGAGCCATCCATTTTTCATGTTGGCTGTAGGCCTACCTCCTCGTAGGTCTTTGGTAGCCCTTACATCTGACCTACTCGTCAGAATGGCCAGCACTCACATCTGACCTTGACTCGTTAGAAAGGAAAAGCACTTACATCTGACCTTGACTTATCAGAAAGGCACTTAGTCCTATACTGAGGGTTCTTGGTAACTAACTAGGTGCCTCCATTCAAAGAATGGCGGTAGCCCTTACATCTGACCTACCCGTCAGAATGGCTGGCACTCACATCTGACCTACTCGTTAGAAAGGTGGTAGCCCTTACATCTATGTAGGATCTCATCCTACATTAGAATGGTCGGCACTCACATCTAACCTCCTTGTCAAAAAGACGGTAGCCCTTACATCTGTGTAGGAACTAATCTTGCATCAGAATGGCCGACACTCACATCCAACCTACTCATCAGAAAGGCAATAGCCCTTATATCTGATCAAGTGGGAACACATCCATTAATCACATCAGAATGTCCATGCACTCACATCTGATCATGTAAGACTACATCTTACAATCATCCCAGAAAGGCCCTCAGTCCAAGACCAAGTATTCCTGGTAACTCACCAGGAAGCTCCATTCCAAGAATGTCAATAGCCCTTATTTCTGATCATGTAGGAACCAATCCTATAGTCATATTATAATGGCTTAGCACTCATATCTGACATGGAAGGAACCAATCCTCTCACCATGATAGAATGGCTTAGCCCTTACCTCTGACCTGCTCGTCAGAATGGCTTTCGGACTCATCACTTCCCCTTCGAAGGGACCTCGATCTGGAGAACACCAAGCTTCTCCCTGAAGTAATCAAACTTCACTCTGGCCAATGGCTTCATCAACACATCAGCTATCTGATCGTCCATAGCAATATACTAGAGCTTCACTACTCCCCTCTACACCATATCCCTGATATGGTGATACTTGATCTCGATATGCTTCGACTTGTCATGGAACACTGGGTTCTCTGACAACTTCACACAACTTTGGTTGTCACAGTGTATACAAGCAGCATCCAACTGGAGATATAATAAATCAGATAGTAGATTCCTGAGCCATACTACCTCACAACTAGCTAAACAAGCTACGACATACTTTGCTTCAGCTGTACTCAGTGCCACATAGGATTGCTTCCCACTAAACCAAGAGATATCACCTGATCCCATACTGAAGCAACATCCTGAAGTGCTCTTCCTATCGATGGCACTTCCTGCCCAATCTGAATCAACATAACCCTCCAGGTTAATCTTCTAATTCCTATCGTACTTGAGCCCATAATCAACCATACCTTTCAGGTATCTCAGAATATGCTTTGTAGCAATCAAGTGAACATGTCTCGGATCTGTCAAGAACTGGCTTAAGGTGTTCATAGAAAATCAAATACCTAGTCTAGTGTTTGTTAGGTACATCAAGGACCCAATCATCTGATGATACATCGTAGCATCAACTGACTCTGATTAAGCATCGTTCAATATCTTCAGGTTTGATGCCATAGGTGTGGCCATAGCCTTGCAGTCCATCATCCCAAACCTTTTCACGATCTCTACTGCATACTTCCCTTGTCTAAGGGAGATTCCCTCTACACTCTGCCACACCTCCATACTTAGAAAATAATGCATCATACCCAAGTCCTTCATTTCAAACTCGGCAACAAGCTTTCTCTTCGTATTAGCAATCAACCCATCCATACCTATCACAAATAGATCATCTACATATAATAGGAGCATCATTGGGTTTCCATTTTCAACCTTGTAGTAAAGGTTGGCATCTACTTTACTCTTGGTAAAGCCCAAACTGGATAGAAAGCTGTCAATTCTGCCGTACCAAGTCTTGGGTACCTGTTTCAAACCATACAGGGCTTTCTTCAATCTACATACATGAGACTCTTTGTCATGTGTATCAAAACCAAGTGGTTGTTCTACATACACTTCCTCTTCCACTACACCATTCAAGAAAGTAGTCTTGACATCCATTTGGTGTATCTTCCATTTCATCACTGCAGCTAGGGTAGGTACTGATCTAATGGAAGTGTATCTAGCTACAGGTGCAAATGTTTCTTCATAATCTATTCCTTCTTTCTATGAGAAACCCCAAGCAACAAATCTTGCTTTATATTTATCTATGCTACCATTTGCAGCATGCTTGATCTTGTACATCCATTTGGAAGTTACAACTGACTTCCCTTCTAGTCTTGGGACAACATCCCAAACATCATTCTTCATGATCGATTGATATTCTTTGATCATAGAATCCTTCCATTATTTTGGTTCTACTGCTTATTCATAACTGGAAGGTTGTTTATCAATGAAATCACATAGTAATGCTACATACCCAAAGCATGATCTGGTCCTTTTTCTTTCTTTGTGATTCTCTTCTGGAGCACCATATATTTCCGCACCTTGGATAAGTTCTCGTACCCATAGCATGATCTAGTCCTTTTTCTTTCTCTGTGATTCTCTTCTGGAGCACCATATCTTTCCGCACCTTGGATAATTTCTCGTACCCAAGAAGGTTTCCTCTTATGAGGATTCTTCTCTGGAGGTGGATCTACAGGTCTTTGTGGTTCTTCAAACTCCTGATCTTCTTCTTGAGTTTCTTCATTCATGGTTGTATCATGAATTCTGGGTGCTTATGCTTCTTCACATTCTTTAGTAGGTTTCTTTCTGGATTTGTTGTAAGCTGTGTCTTCATCAAATGTTACATCCCTGCTGATGTCAATATTCTTGTATCCTGGGAAATATATTCTATAAGCCTTCAAGCGTTTACAATATCCCACAAATATACCCTTCTTTCCTAAAGGATCTAATTTTGTTCTCTTTTCTTTTGGAATGTGTATGTACACAGCACAGCTGAATATTCTGAGATGGTTGACTTTTGGTTTCTTGCCAGAGAAGACTTCTTCAGGAGTCTTGTTCTTGAGTACTCTATATGGAGTATGATTTTGTACATACACCACTGTTCTGGCAGCTTCCACCCAAATATGCATAGGAAGATCTTGATCATGAAGCATTGCTCTTGCAGCTTCCATGATATTCTATTCTTCCTTTTTGCAATCCCATTCTGTTGTGGATTATAAGGAGTGGACAACTCCCTCTTAATCCATGAGTCTTTTCATAACTCTTTCAATTCATTATATGTGAATTCTCCGACATTATCTGATCAAAAGGTATTGATCTTCTTGTCTGTTGATTCTCGATCAAGGCTTTGAATTCCTTGAGCTTGCTGAATACTTCATCTTTGTTCTTCATGAAGTAAATCCATGTCTTCCTAGAAAAGTCATCAATAAAAGAAACACAGTATACATACCCGCTTAGTGAGCTTGATGACATAGTACCGCATACATCAGAGTGGATGATTTCTAAGATTCCTTTTGCTTTGCTTTCGCTACTTGGAAATGTCTTCTTTGTATTCTTTCCTTTCGCACATCCTTTGCAGACCCCATCATGTTTTTCTTGAATTTCTAGAATACCTTCAATAACTTTTCTTGCAATTGGTAGTGCTCTGTAATGCACATGTGAAAGCCTTCTATGCCAAATTTCATTTGGCTCTACTGTGTCATGGACCAAGGCTTGTTCTGGATGGCCCTTCAATTTCTATAGTCCTCCTTCTTGTTCCCTAATCACTACTGCATCATTAATAGCCTTTCCCTTTGGCCACATGATTACTTGGCCATCTATGAATACAACCCTCATTCCTTTTACATCTAATGTAGATATGGAGAGAAGATTCTTCTTGAGTCCTGGTACAAACAATACATCTTGCATCCTCATAGACTTTCGAGAGTCTAGTTTATAAGAAGATTCCCCACTACCTTTTATTGGATATTGGTAGTCATCTCCAAGATTCACCTTGTGAGGTGATTCATGTTTTGAAAGTTTCACAAAGGATTCTTTGAATCCTGTCATATGCTTGGAAGCCCCACTGTCTATAAGCCAATCATTGATTCCATGTGTGATATTTCTTGTGAGAACAGAAATCAAGACATATTCTTCATCACTTGAAGAGTCTTCACTTTCATATCTAATTTTCTTCTTGCATGGTTCATCATCCTCTGTAGCATGAGAATGATGTCTTTTCTTGTTTCCCTTTTTCTTATTTTGTCTTTCAAGACAATCTTTTGCAAAGTGTCCTACTTCATCACAAGTATAACATCTGCCTCTAGAGAAATATTTTCAAGAGTTAGTTTTAGAAAAATACTTACCTCTAGAGTGATGAGAACTTCTTTTGGTTTTCTTGGAATGTACTGTGAGAGCTTGATCTTTACTTCCCATCTTCTCTTCTCTGGCTGCTATCCTAGATTCTTCTTAAGAACATTCTTCGCATAGTCTGCTAAACTTGACTAACTTCTTTCTAGTAAATATCCCTTGAATAAAGGAATCCCATGATCTAGGGAGACCATTCAAGGTGGTCATTACAATCTTGGCATTTTTCACTTCTTCATCTACTACTTCCAGTTGTTCTTTTATTTGAGAAACTCTTGTGAAGTAAGACTGGATGGTTTCTGCATTTTGAATCTTCACATTCTTCAGTTGGTTTCTCAGAGTCATATTCTGATCTATGTTCTTCCCTTCAAACAATTTAGTTAGGGCATCAAACATAGATTTAGGTGTCTTTAGGGAGGACACTTGTGGTATGAGATGATCCTTGATAGAATCAGCAATGATTCTCTTTACCATAACCATCTTCTTCTTGTGTAAGGCCTTAGCCTCATCTCTCTCTGGAACTAGAACCTCCTCATTGATGTAGGAGTCCATCTCATTCTCTTCCAGGACTAGGAAGATCCTATACTTCCAGGCTCGGAAGTTATCAGCTCCCTCAAGCTTTTCATCAAGATTGGTATGATGAGACATCTTAACTGAGAACCTCAAATGGAAATACAAAAGATTTAGATCTTACCAGTTCAAGATGTCGGATCTGGATTCGTAGCTGAAATTCTGTAGTGCTAGTTCAAAAGTAGATTAGGGTTTTTCTTTTTCAGAGTTCTGTCCAACCAATTGCTTTGAAATTGATCCCTAACTTTGATTTTAGGGAGGAGATCAATTCAAGCCTAGGCTCACTGAAAAATTCCTCTTCTGTGAAAAGCCCTAATTTTCGGTAGCAGTATTGGGTCCAAAACTGAAAAACCTCAGAATTGGATTCTGCTTCGATAGAAAGATGCGCCCTAAGGAGGAGAGTTATTCCAACCTTATTTTTTTGAAAAACTATGGAGAGAGATCCACAAAGTAGGAATCCCTACTTCCCGCAGCTGCACAGTGTCTTCTTCTCAAGTTAGATCTGATACCATGTTATATTTTTAACATTAAGCTAGTATAACATTAGGATATTTAACTGAGAGAACAACAAGCACAACAATCAAACGCCAAATACAATGAAGACAATTTTTTTCCTTAGGGAAACCATAAATAGAGAAATCCCTACAACTTCCTCAGAGATAGAATCAATTGTTAACCCAAAAATCCTCCACACAGCTCTCAATGGCCTACACCACCTCACAACACTCATTTCACTCCATAAGACCTTCCAAGACCTTCCATGACCTTCCATTTGACCCCCACACCTCCAAAAGAGCCCAAGGATGAAGAAAAGGGTTAAAAACCTCAAAAAAGAGCCCAAAATAGACCCCCAGGAGCTAAAGCCCTCAAAAAGGGGCTAAAACCCTAGAAGGGGCTAAAGTTAGGGCAGAAGGGGCTAAAGGCCCAAAAAATGGGCTAAAGCCCAGACCAAGGGCTTAAAACCCGAAAACCCCTTGGAAAAACTATATAAGGAGGGTGGGGGGTCACTCTCAAAACACTCCTCATTTGCATATTGTTATGCTGCCCGTGGATGCATTGAGACCTCTTGCTCTCAAACCACCCACTCTCCCTCTACTCCATCTCCATTTCTCCAAGCCATTGCTCCCCAACCAAGAGATAGGTTCTCCCATGAGCTAGGGCATGGTGGCCCATTTCCACCCAAGTATAGCTTTTGTTTATGCATGTTTATTTACTTGTCTTATTTTCTAACCAGTATCTCTAGTTGCAGATTTGCATTAACATCTTTTGTAGGTTGTCTTCATAATAGTATAGGTTTATTTTTGCAGGTTTGGGAGGCAGAACCCTAACCCACTGTGTGTAGAGGGGTTCAGAAGGGATGCATCTCCATATTTCTTTCTGATTTTCTCTTAGATGTAGTTTAGAATAGCTGCCATTTACTTGTTCTAGTGTAGCTTAGCTTAGTTTCAATTTGCAGCTTTGTTTCAGTCATTTTTACTTCCATTTTTTACTATTTTCTAAGGGTATAAACCTACCCTTGTTCCATATAGGCACAAGGGAGCCATTTTTACCCCTGTAGTGAGGAGAAATTCTCACTATAGCTTTGGGAACTCCCCTAGGTCTATCCCACAGGATCCCTGGGTAAAAATTTCAAAGTTTTTCAAGTTTTTCAGGTTTTACCCTAGTTTCAAAAATGTTTTGTTAGATGTGCTTAGATTTTCTGTTTTCCTTGTTTTCTGTCAGTGATAAATCCTTTCATAGGCCGAGTCGAGTCAGATTGACCCAGTACCAGTTACTGTTGGCCAGATCTGACCCTGCAGCAGCAAAAACACCCCTTTTCGGAGTAGGTTTCTCTTATCGGGGGAACAGGTGCAGGAAGGCACACTTAATTGGTAGAAAGGCATGCCCAGGGTGCACTTAATCCTCAAACAGGCATGACTTCATCCCAGGAGCTCAAGTTACGACTGTTTTGGCATTTTATGCAACCCCCTTGCTCATTTCTGGAAAAATCTCACGGCCCCCTCGTGGGATTTAGTCAGAAATGTGTGGCCTATCACACATAAGTTGTTTTTCAATTTAATTAGCAGCAATTTCTAGTTTTATAGGACTATTAGTGCAGCCCAGCCACCTCTATCCACCTTTACAGGTCTCTGTTTATTTAAGTTTTCAATTTTTGCAAATAAATCAATGAACAAAGTGTATATGCTAATCCAATCATTAAGGTTCAATAAAATCAATTAGCCTATATAAAATTAACATAAAATTAACGATCTTACTACCTCCTTCCTCCTCTACCCAGTCATCACCTTCCGAGGTATTCTAGGATACAACGAAGGGACAGCTCGTATAGATCTAGGCACTCCATGACATTTTTCCTAAACCATTAAAACTAGGTGACCTGGAAGGTACGGGGGGTAGAGAAGGAGGGATTCTCATGGCGCTAAGAGTCCTTCCTACTTGACCAACCTAGCACTTGGGAGGTGACCTGAGGATCTACTGATGGGATTAGTCCCATTGTGTTGGGAGAAGAACACCTTCTCTTGGTTGAAGAAGAATACCATTGAGAGGTAGACACTTAGTTAGGCCAACAATTCAAGGTTAATCACAATATTTGCTTACAAGTTTTTGTTTACATTTGCATTCAAAACCATGATATGAACTCTACCATGAATTCATAAACCATATTACAAACCAAATACCAGAAAAAGCAAACAAACCAACACACAATACCACATAATTAACCCAACTCAGTTCATGACGCTGAGTGAGCCTTAAAAGTTACCAAATTTACACTAAGTTCAATCAACTCTGCAGTCTTTGAGGACATAAGTCCCTAACTACTACAACTGTGGGAAGTACTTGGGATTTTCCCAGAAACTCATTGTGAGGAGTACCACAGGAACCCCAAAGTAGCTAGCCGCTGAGAGGAATTGCCAAGCGAAACAGGCAACGACCCCTTCCGATTGAGTAGAGTTACCCATGAGGAAAAAGCCAAGCGTTGTATTCTGGCAATCTTGGTGGCTGAGAGACCACCTTCAGCCAATAGGAAGCCATTGAAATCGGGGTCCAAATTTCACACCCACCAGTTTCATTCACACAGGTAAACACAATTGATCCTCCACGATCTTCCACACGCCTAAGAGGCGAACCACCACCATTTGGAACACTCAATTGGCACCGTCGTAGCCATTCTTAGTGATCTCCCATGCCATCAGAGGGCCATACAGCCTCTGATTCTAATTCAGACCCATATCAGTCTGAACTAGACCTCCACACCACACCATTTAGCCCCATGTCTACTGCAAACCCGGATCCATTTTTCGGTCTAACCTTAGCAAGTGGACCCATGTCCACATCACAACCAGTCACCCACAATGTGGCAAGTAGTCCAAGCAAAGTCATGTTGACTGTCATTAGCCAATTACCTGCACCCATAGTGACCAGCCAAGCTAGTCCAGTAGCCACACATGGGGCCAGTAGCCCCTCCACACACATTGTCCCACTTGCCACATAGGGGGGCAGTGCACCAACCACCCACATTGCCCCTACCACCATGCAGGGGGGAAATTCCCCCATCACCCATACCGTCCCTCCCACAACACTTGGGGGTAGTGGCCCATCTGCCATGGTACCACCACAAGTACTCCCAGCCATGCAGATGCATTATGCACTTGCAAACCCCACTCCCATTGCAGCCCCATCCCACATAAACTTAGGGTCAAATCTACCATTCATGGCTCATTTGAACTTGCCTGACCTGTCTAGATTGACAAATGACCCCATCCATCACCAAGCTTTTTGGCCACCCATTCCAACTAATGTGCCTTCAGACATCCCAAAGTTTGAAGGAAAAGCCAGGTAATGTCCCCAAAATCATATAATGACCTTCCATCTATGGTGCTCATCTAATAGCATCGTAGAAGACTCCATCAGGCCGAGGCTATTCCAATGCACCCTCACAGGTGCCGCAGCCAAATGGTACATTGAGCTGCCACAAGCCAAATACCTCGACTTCAACTCCCTAGCCTTCATGTTCCTACAGTATTTCCAACTCCCTATAAGATATGATGAAGGGGTGGAGATCCTATTATCTTGTCATCAAAACACCGCCACTCACATCACTGATCATATCCATGAGTGGTGGTGACGCCACAGCTTTTGCAAGATCCAACTTGATGACAGGACCTTCTTATATTGGTTCCTCAAGACTTTTCTCCCACCCATCGCAAAGGACATCGCATTTGAATGTCCCCAATCTGAAGAAGATACCATACTAAAGGCCCAACAATTTGACCTCATCTACGCCTAGTCGGGATACTTGTATACCGTCATCCCAGATGCTCCCCATCCAAGTACCTCTTACCGCGATGCACTGGGGGCATCCCATGTAGTGAATGGCATTATATGATCAGTCTCTCAACAACCACTGCCTTGACCAACACCACAACCAAGAAACACAGCTAATGTTGCTTACCAAAACCAAGCTCCGGACTATGCTAGAATGATGTCTTAGTCTGGAAGCGACAACCTCTTACACATAACCTATGCCACCGCAGCAGGCTCAAGCTATGGCTTGGCTAGCACATCAGTACGTTGGGAAAATTCCCACATTCATGGCACCACCACCCCCACAAATCTACTATGCACCACCAGTACAACAAGTCCAAGCCCCTGCCTTTCTCCACTCGCTCCACCCGCCCCATTGGGTCAAGTATTTGCAAAACAAAACCACCCCAACTAGACTACCCCAACAATCAACAAGGGCAAGCTAGAAAAAACCGGCCCTGCAATCAGGGTAACAACCAACCGTAGGGAGGCGGTCAACAACAGAATCCCCCCAATAATGCCGCAGCGAACTAGCCAGCCCAAAACCCCCCGCAACCAAATGCACCAAGACACAATGTGTTAATTATGATGGGTAGACCCGGGTTTACTATAACCAACCAACAACACCCCTAGCTCACTGGCCCTTTCGGCGACAGACTGCAAGTGGCCTGAAGTCTCACCCAAAGTGACTCTAATGGGTTGACCAAGGACTCAAGTGTCTTGGACCAGGTTCTGTTGCGATCCTACTTGCGACTCACAGCTCTTCTAGCTGTGGGGTCTCTTTCTCTGTGCGTCACGCGATCTTATGCTCGCATCGCGCGACCTCATCGTCTCGCATCTCTCCTATCCACGGGGTATTCCCTTATACCGTTGTGTGGTATTTCTCTATGTCGCACACTTTCCCTAACTCGCGATATCTCCGGCCTCATCGCATCGCCACGCACCGTGCGACATGTAGCTCTTGCCCAATGCTAAGTCCTCAACCAGTGGTATCGCGCATCGCAGCTCCTCTACCGATGTGGTATCACCTCTCTGTGATATTATACCTCCGCGGTTTAGCGCACTTAGCATTGCTCGTGTTGACGCACAAGACTTAACATACAAGGCTATTCGATACTGCAACTAGTGACTATTTCACACAGAGCATAAATGAACCATATACAACATGACAGAGACTTCCAACTTATGTTTATCCTTCTATATTGCTGTGAACTGATTAACACATTCATTCATTAAGCTGTAAACAAAATCCATGAAATGACTGTGAAATGCATAAGTAAACATAACAAATAATCCAATCACATAACACTTGATTTTAACATGGTTCACCTCCAGGATGGAAGTTACGTCCATAGAACTGTGTTTTCTTATAGCTCAGGGGAAGGTAAAACACATTTCTGCTGCACCGCATATGCAGATCAAGATCTTCTCTCTTAGATCTCTTCTCTCTCTATATTTCTCTCCTACAATATACTCTTCCCTCTCTGTCGATCCCTACGGATCGTTACATGCATACTCTATAAGCCAGCTGCTGGTCACAGTAAGATTGCTACCGCTAATAACAGAACCAGAGCTCAACTTTTACAACTGTCTAACAATCTACTAACAACTAACAACTGGGAAAACCCGCTAATGTCCAACCCTTTACAATACAAAATGTATCCCTTTGTAGGCAGCCCAAAGGTCTTGCCATTACAACACTGTGGGCCTATCCCAACAGTAACCCAAAACCCTAACTAGTGATAGTCGGCCATATCTGTAATTGAGGTAGCTACTTTCCGTCACACCACAGCTCTCTACAGTCTTCCATGCTTCCCGGCACTGATCATGGGTACTACGCACCACTTCTCTTTTCTGTCCTTCGTCTTCAATGCTTCAACCTCATTGCTCCTTCTCCTTTATGAGGGTCGCTGAGCCCTCCTATCTTCCGCCAATGCCTTCAATGCAGTGGGTGAGCTCTCTCTTCTCGGCCGCTCAGGTACCGTTGCCTTTCTTGACTTTTCTATCTTAAAAGTCCTGGTTTCCGGCTCTGCTCTCCAGCTGGAAACATGCTACGGCGTCATAGCTCTGTCTTATCTTCTTTCTGCCAAAACTTATCTCTCCACTAAACTAGAAGCTTCTTCTGTAGCTGCGGGACCCTGCTCCAACAGTCCCCTAACACTTACTTGTGGCACGTCCCCGAGCCACTATTAGCGGGATTCTCCTGCTGTAGCTTTGCCTTGGCTTCCTGCAAAGTCCTTTGCAACCTGTCTCGAAGTCTTGCAACTTCCTTCTCCATCACCTTGACATGCTCTTGTAGTTTCTGTAACTTGGTTCGCTGGGCTCTCTTATCCTTCCTACCTAATGTCATGGTCTCGCTCTAGTCTCTCCTGAACCCTCTTAAGATACTTCTAGTGTTTGAGAGGTTTTCCACAAATATCCTTTATTCTTTATATGTGTTAGAACTTTTATCACAAGGAAAATCTATATCTTCTAGCCTTCTCAAACATTTCATTCAGTCTGGAGCCTTGCATATGAAAGAGATACAAACCATAAATTCCGTTCCGAGAACAAGCCTTTGTCTGCGTTCTGGAATTCCACTGACTGCTGGGTTTGCTGTCTTCTTCCACTTCTCTTCTCTTCGAGGTGCTCTAGGTACACATGCTGCCTCTGATCGTCATATTTTCATTTCGTTGCCTCCGCAATCTCTTGTGCTTTTCTTAGCTGATCAGATAGGTCGGCGAGCCTCTCCCATTGCTTTCTTTTTCTCATTTTTAATTTTCTCCTAGTGGGAGATTTCTTCTCATCGTTCTTTTGCTCTTCTTTCTTATCTTCAGTGATCGGCTCGGCGTTCTTCTTCTCATTAGCAGAGACTTTGGTGACAACTTCTACTTTTGGCACTTGACTCTTCATCCTTAGCGGCTTTTTGACTTGTGTTGTACTTAATTTCACAACCCTGGGCGGCGTCGTCATGGCGAACCTACAGCCACCAGGGTCGAAGCGTCTCGACATGTCTTCTAGAGGTTCGTCCTCGAACATAATCATCTTAGTACAAAACGGCGGACATGCAATGGCTGCAACTTCTGAAAAGCACAACACTCTGTAACAAACTTAGCTCTTCACAGGGAATTCTTAACAATGCACTCTACAGCTCTTGGTTTTTCTGCAAACGTAACCGTCCCGATTGAATACTTTCTGCTTTTATGCCCAATACGATAATCCCGGATGCAATGGTCATCTAGACTGAACCCGTCGGTCGTCATCAATGCCTGGACAAGACCACACCCGTCATCTGATCCTTAATAAATGAGGAAATCCGATCGATTTTCCCTCAAAGTGTGTGTGTACAGGCACCGGTCTCGTCAGATATTTGCCAAATCTGGAAAATTTTATTATACTGCTGCCAAATCTACAGTCAGATATAGCGGTCATTACCTCATTAACTACCTGTCAGATGCTGACTTGACTGGTTCTTTGTCGGTTGCAAAACTGAGTATGTGGCACAGGGAAACATTGCACTGCCGTGATGCGACTCCGCATCACCTGCGTAAAACAATACTACTTTTTTTTATTTTTTATTTTTTATTTTTTTCTTTCCGAACCGACTTGATGCGATTCATCATACTTAGAATAATACCTACCGGTGTAGACTGGTTCCCGGTGCGATTCCTCCTTTCAAATACACTGGACATCTGCACCACCATAAACTGGCTAAGCTAGGGCTGAGAGGCAGGGTGGCTATCACTATAAAGCTTAAGCCTACTGCCATTAATCCATGTGGGCAGAAGCTCCCCGTTCAACTGGCTGAGCTGAACGGCACCTCCCTCTGTGACTTGTTGTATCTAATATGGCCCCAACCAATGCATCTTGAACTTTCCTGGAAACTTGATGAATTTGCTGTCATAGAGGAGCACTAGGTCTCCAATCTAGAAAGTCTTACTCTTAATGTGTCTATCGTGCCAAGCTTTTTCTCGTGCCTTCTGCACTTTCTGATGGAATCCGGCGATGAATCTGTCTTCTTCTAAGGCAAGCAGCTGTGCTAACCTTTCCTCCACTGTGTCTGTATCAGTCATCCTGGTAATCTAAGCGATTCTTAAGCTAGGAAGAATATACTCCATAGGCATAACAGCCTCCTGTCCATACACCAAGCTGAAAGGTATGTGTCCCATAAGTTTCTTGCATGTGGTCCTGTACGCCCATAATACAGCGTTAAATCTGAGGTCCCAATCATTCCTTTGGCTATTGCAGATATTAGTAAGAGCATTTTCTAAAATCTTATAAGGCCTCCACCGTACCATTTGCAGATAATAAGGCCTCCACCGTACCATTAGCCTGTGGGTGGTAGGGAGTGCTCTTATGGTGCTGAATCTAGAATTCTTCTGTCAATGCCTCAATAGTGTTGTTCAAGAAATGTGTGCCTTGATCACTCATCAAAATTACTGGGCATCCAAATCTATTGATGATGTTTTCAAAAAGGAACTGTGCGGCTGTAGCAGCATCACAATTTCTTACCGCTTTGGCCTCTACCCATCTAGTGAGGTACTCTGTTCCAGTGATAATATATCTCACACCAGTGCGCTTTCCTGGTGGGTTGATAGGACCCACAAAATCTATAGCCCATTTTTCAATTGCGCACAGCGTGATCTGTAGTCGCAGCAGCATTTCATCGCGTCGCGAAGGTTTTCCTATCCTTTGGAAGATATCTCAGCAACTACAAAAGTACTTGGTGTCCTTATGCAATGTAGGCCACCATAATCCTGCCTCTAGGATTTTCTGCGTAGTCGGCTTTCCTGCGAAATGACCTCCTGCAGTTCTTGAATATGCCTCCCTGATAATAGCATTTTTTTCATGCGGCATCACACATTTGCACAGAACTTCATCCGGACCTAACTTGTATAGGTGTCCTGTGATAAGGGTGAAGTCTGTTGCTTTAACAACCAACTGCTTCTTTTGCTGCTTAGTAAACTCATCAGGTGCTACTCCTGTAGTGAGAAATTGAATAATATCGGCATAGTACTCATCTACGATCTGGATAGAAAACAATGGTGCATCTGGCAGATTGTCATCTAGGTTACTTGGCTCTTCTCCTGAGTCTATCCGCGACAAATGATCAGGTCCAGCATTTAGTCTGCCTGGTTTCATGATGATTTCAAAATCATACTCCTAAAAGAGGAGTAACCATCTACAGATTCTCCCCCCTAACACTGGCTTATTGACCAAATACTTCAAGGCGGAATGGTCAGTGAACATCCTAAATGAGGCACCCAATAGGTAGTGCCTGAACTTTTGCAGTGCGTACACCATAGCTAGGCCTTCTCTTTCTATTGTGGTGTAGTTCTTTTCTGTTGTCGAGAGCTTTCTGCTGGAATATGCGATGGGGTGGTCAATATCTCCTTCTCCTGGTTGTGTTAAAACAAACCCTAATGCGATGCCAGATGCATCCACGTGTACATGAAATGGCTTAGTCCAGTCTAGAAATACTAAGATGGGTGTTGTAACCATCTTCTCCTTGAGTGTGTCTAGACTCTGCTGACATTCCTCATTCCATAGGAATTTTACATCTTTCTTTAGCAATTTCTCCATTGGTGCTGTAATCTTTGTGTAGCCCTTGATGAACTTTCTGTAGTACCCAGTATGACCAAGTACTATCCTTAGTTGCTTGACTGAGTTGGTTGCTGGAAGATTTACAATGATGGCGATATTTGCGGGATCTACCATCAAGCCTTGTCTGTAAACAATGTGACCCAACAAAATACCAAATGGTGCACAAAATATACATTTCTTCAAGTTTAGAGAAATCTGGTACTGCCTACATTTCTCTAACATCAGTCTTAAGTCTCCTATATTCTTGTCGATTAGTCCAAATATAGTCCAATCATCAAAATATACTTCTAAGAATTTATGAATGTATTCTTTAAATACAGCAACTTCTACTCTAGAAAATATAGCTGGTGCATTCTTAAGACCAAAGGGCATTACCGTATACTGGAACAAGCCCCATTCTGTTGCAAAGGTGGTCTTGGATCGATCTTCTGGATGTATTCTGATCTGATGGTAGCCTGAAAATCCATCAGTGAAGGAGTAGACCTTCTGTCCTCCCACGTTGTCTAATACCTCATCAGTGAACGGTGTCGGAAATGGATCGTGAAGCGATGCATCGTTGAGCTTGCGCAGATCGACATAGATCCTAATGTCTCCTTTTGTTTTCTTTTCTTGTACGACCATGGGGCTAACCCATTCACTTTATTCTACCGGATTAATGATGCCTATGGCTAGCATCTTATCGATTTCATCCTTTACTTTTTCTTTGTAGCATGGATTCAATCTATATGGGCACTGCTTGACTGGTCTAGCGTCCTCCTTCAATGGTATCCTCATAACTCCCAGGTCTCCAACTATTCCCTTCATCTCTATGAACTTGGTGGGAAATAGGTCCTGATAGTCATGTAACAAATCTGCAATCTGTCCGACTGTTTCATCGTTCCAATAGTCTCCAATAGAGACAAACTTAGGTTCTACGTTTGTGCCAATATTGATTTTTTTAATCTTGATGGGTTCGGTGATTGCTAGAATCTCTAACTGTGGTCCCTGAACATCGCGAGTCCCTTCTGACTCTGGAATGTTGGTGTTGCAAGGATCCTCATCCTCATCCTTATCTTCATTGTCTGGCTTTGCTGCAAAATTATAGCACTCAAGGGCGTCTTGCAACTGGGTGGCCCACTCAGGTTGAGCCTGCACTGAGATGGTACACTCCTCAAATATCTTAATCTTGATTATGTCTAGGGCCTGAGCAACACTTGGATGTTCTGATTCAAATGCGAAGGTGAGTAGGAAACTGTCTGTCATAAGTGACCATGTGGTCGTCCCCTTGCACAACTCGGTCTCTGTGTACCAGTTCCTTGGAACTGTGTCCAATGTGTGAATGAATCTGTGAACCCATTCATCCTCAGGAATGTCCTACCAGTTCTGTTCACATGTCTAAATGTGTGCCTTGGGATTAGTTTCACCTGTGTACTTCTACTGGACGTACTCTTTGTCGACAGAAAATCTGATCACCGTCAGTCTTTTAATATCATCCCATGATGCAATATTCTATTTATGTGCATACCACCATCTTGCAGGTGTGGCTCGTACTGCAAGGTCCATAGCTACGATCCTCTGCTCGTAAGGAATCTGTTGCTCAAACTGCTCAAGGATGTCCTGGATATCTATCAGACCATGATATGATGGAATCTCAGTGATCTCCGCACTAATCCATTGCAGTGACTTACTCATAAATGCACATCTGCGCTCTGAGACTTCGTAAAGTCTGTTCTGCTAGTTCTCTAAACCAACATCGGAATCCGATGCACATGAGCTGTCGCATCACCAACTAATGTGTCCTTCTACGATTGGATTAATGTAGTCGTTCTGGTTCACAGTCATCTAGTAGAGACTATCCATGTTATGTGCCTCCTCCTCTGCTTGGATAGGTTCAATGTATCTAGGACCCTAGTGAGGATCCAGTAGCGCGATGGCCTGGATCTGCGCATCCTCAAAGGTCATTTGTCTTCTCTTTAGGTCGATGATAGACTTGCTACCGATCGCCCAATCGATACTTAATAATGCTGGATATGGTCGATTGTCGCCAATGATTTCTATAACCTTGAAGTCCGCAAAACTGCGAACTTCGTCAATGTCAACTGGCACCTGCGGCAGTCGACCCAATGGTGATACTCACTACTGGTTAGCTAATATCAGGTGGATAGGCAGTCTGACTAACTGAGGGCTACCCATCTATTCCCATGTTTGCTTCGTCAAAACATTCACCTCTGATCCTAGATCTAAGATGACTTCATCCATTTCAAACTCTCCAATTTGTGCTGTGAGCTTCATCTCCCTTCCGGTCCTTGTATGTTATGTAATATTATGAACAGCGCGATGTGCACTGCCCAAGAGAGAAGGTTGCTGACACTGATCTATGATGTGTTGTAGCTCGCCGATAGCTTTTTCATTTCTCACAAGTTTCAAGAAACTGCGCAGGAAGGATTGTACGCTTCCTGTCGATTCATCCTCGTCGCATCTCCCCGATGTGGTAGCCTGTGGTATCCGTTCAGGGCTATCGCCACAAGGTGCTTGCTACGGTATGCCCCTAGACGTCAATACCTATGATCCTGATTGCATAGGTTCATCAAAGGAAGCCTTGGCTTCGTGAAATTTCTCTTTATTCTTCTGTAGGTCGAGTGCTGTTGCTTTACTAGGAGCTCTACGCACCCACTCCTGACTTGTGTTCTTTTCGGTCTCCTGCGATGTCCTACTAGTAGAAACACCGCTATGAGTCACAATATTGACTCTTGGTTCTAGTTCTTCCTACTCAGCAGCAATAAGCTGGATGTTCTGGTGTACTGCTGGCTTAGGGTCTTTGATCTTAGCTATCAAGGTAGGACACTCCTCTATAGTATGGTCATAAGATTTGCAGTAGTTACAAGTGGTAGTGGGGCTCTGACAGTCCCTAGCATAGTGTCCTACAATTCCACAATTATAACAAGTGACTGGTCCGCGACCACGGCCAAAACCTTCTCCTCTGCCGAAGCCTTCTCCTCGTGCAAAGCCTCATCCATGGCCTCATCCTCTAAATCCTCCTCCACGGCCACCATAAGCCGGATCATGCTGTGGTCCTGCTGCTGGACCCTGTGTTTCTAACTGGACTCTGTATACGTCATTTTTTCTATCTAGCATGAGATCATAGGCTCGGCAATCCTTTTCATTATGTTTGACAGAGCTGCAGAAGACACAGTATAGGTTCTTAGGTGTCTGTACATACTTCTTAAGCAAAAGGCATTGTTGAGGCGGATGTCCTTATGTTTTTCATATTTCACACCATGGCCCTTGCATTCGTGGTAAGGGGTTAGGAGCCCCTGACACTAAATATTCTGCAAAGACTGGACAATTGTCTTTGGTATGACCCTATGCTTTACATCGTAAGCACCATATGTCTTGCATAACCTATTTTCCTTTCTTAAGTTCATGTATCTGTAACGTGAGGTTAGCCAACTGGTTCTGTAGAGTTGTCATGCCTGCACTGGTTTCTGCTAAAGGTGAAGCTTCTAGCTTCATCTCCATCTCCAACGCGTCATCCTGCATCTGGAGTTTCTGCTAAAGGTGAAGCTTCTAACTTCATCACCATCTCCAACGCGTCATCCTGCATCTGGAGTTTCTGCTACATTAGTGGCAATCTGATGTGAGGGAGCAGTGGTGCAATAAACCATTCCTTATGCTACTCCGGCACAAACTCAAAGCTTACTTGGTCTATAAGAGCTTTGAATTTCTGGTCAAAGTCCCATACTGACTCTGATGGTAGCTGCTTAATATCCTTGAGCTAAGTTATGCACTAAGACTCAGACTTAGGTTTCTTGAACTCTTTAATCATGGCGTTCTTGACCTGGGAAAGTGTCTTGGGTACTGTGGTATACTTTATGTACCATGTTAAATCTCGATCTCTGAGTGTGGTGACCAACTGTACAAGTTTAAGGTTATCATCGTTGATTGTTTTAATGGTCCACATGGCTTCACATAGAAACCAATGTTGTTCCGGGTCCTCTGCTCCTGTACCCTTAAAGGTAGTTAGCTTCATATCATCTCCCATTCTATTTCTCTGCGGTAGGTTCTGATTGACTGGATTTCTACCACTCGGCAGTGTAGGTGAAGGTGATGTAGTGGTAGTAGGTACTGTCTGTGAGCTACTGGATGGAGTACCTACAGGATTAATCTGAGTCCTAGTCTGTTTCTGTGGGGTATAGGGATGGTAAGGGATACCCCCCTCTGGTTCTTCTGCAGTACTAGGACTCGATTGCCTAATATTGTCTGAATTGTCTCCAAATACAGGAAAGCGGAAAGCTACTTTATATTTCTTGCCACTACGTGTTCGTCCAATGTCATCAAAATCACTTTCAAACTCTTGTGACATTACTATCTTTACTTATTCATCTAAAATCATGTCCATTACTCCTTTTTCATGTAGCAACATCTTAATGGACAAGTTTAGAGATTTTAGGTACTTACCACGATATCCTTTGAAGAAGTACCGATCAGCCTCGCTGAAGCTTTTTCTCTGGTCAACTACAAATTCTATAACAAAACCTCCTAGCACACTCGCAAGCCAGAAGTCCACTGCTCTCGTAATGGAATTGTCGAGTCTCTGCACGATCTGAATCAGCTCCGGTGTCCAGACAATGTTTCTCTTCTTTTTGAATATGTTCCTATCTGTTAACTTTGATAACCAGTCGTAAAGCTCGTTTCCATAGGTTGTAAAAAATATCCCGTGTATATCTGAAGTGATATGCTTTTGTAACTAGTCCTCTGTGCTCAATTTAGGGCTCCGATTTTCTTTCTTGGCAAACTCCCTTAAGTTTGAATCCAGCCACTGGTGAAACTCTTCTCTAGTAGGATGCCAACAGAACATTAGCGCTCAGTTGTTCAAAAATGGAAACAAAACCATTTGTTGATTATGATGGGTAGAATCGAGTTTACTATAACCAACCAACAACACCCCTAGCTCACTGGCCCTTTCGGCGACAGACCGCAAGTGGCCTGAAGTCTCACCCGCACTGACTCTAATGGGTTGGCCAAGGACTCAAGTGTCTTGGACCAGGTTCTGTTGCGATCCTACTTGCGACTCGCAGCTCTTCTAGCTACGAGGTCTCTTTCTCTGTGCGTCACATGATCTTCTGCTCACATCGCACGACCTTGTTGTCTCGCAGCTCTCCTAGCCGCGGGGTATTCCCTTATACCGCCGTGTGGTCTTTCTCTATGTCTTGCACTTTTCCTAACTTACGATATCTCCGGTCTTATCGCATCGCCGAGCACCGTGCGACACGCAGCTCCTACCCAATGCTAAGTCCTCAACCAGCGGTATCGCACATCGCAGCTCCTCTGCCGATGCGATATCACCTCTTTGTGATATTCTACCTCTGCGTTTTAGCGCACTTAGTGTTTCTCGTGTCGATGTGCAAGACTTAACATACAAGGCTATTCGATACTGCAACTAGTGACTATTTCACACAGAGCATAAATGAACCATATACAACATGCCAGAGACTTTCGACTTATGTTTATCCTTCTATATTGCTGTGAACTGATTAACACATTCATTCATTAAGCTGTAAACAAAATCCATGAAATGACTGTGAAATGCATAAGTAAACATAACAAATAATCCAATCACATAACACTTGATTTTAATGTGGTTCACCTCTAGGATGGAAGTTATGTCCACATAACTTTGTTTTCTTATAGCTCAGGGGAAGGTAAAACACAGTTCTACTGCACGGCATATGCAGCTCAATATCTTCTCTCTCTATATTTCTCTCCTACAATATACTCTTCCCTCTCTGTCAATCCCTGTGGATCGTTACATGCATACTTTATAAGCCAGCTGCTGGTCACAGTAAGATTGCTACCGCTAATAACAGAAACAGAGCTCGACTTTTACAACTGTCTAACAATCTACTAACAAATAACAACTGGGCAAACCCACTAATGTCCAACCCTTTACAATACAAAATGTATGCCTTTGTAGGCATCCTGAAGGTCTTGCCATTACAACACTGTGGGCCTGTCCCAACAGTAACCCAAAACCATAACTAGTGACAGTCGGCCATATCTATACTTGAGGTAGCCGCTTTTCGTCACACCACATCTCTCTGCAGTCTTCCATGCTTCCCAGCACTGATCATGGGTACTACGCACCGCTTCTCTTTTCTGTCCTTCGTCTTCAATGCTTTAGCCTCATTGCTCCTTCTCCTTTATGAGGGTTGCTGAGCCCTCCTGTCTTTCGCCGCTGCCTTCAATGCAGTGGGTGAGCTCTCTCTTCTCGGCCGCTCAGGTACCGTTTCCTTTCTTGAATTTTCTATCTTAAAAGTCCTGTTTTCCGGCTCTGCTCTCCAGCTGGAAATGTGCTATGGCATCGTAGCTCTGTCTTATCTTCTTTTCGCCAAAACTTATCTCTCTGCTAAACTAGTAGCTTCTTCTGTAGCTATGGGACCCTGCTCCAACACAATGCCCCATTGTGCACAAACCAACCATGCACACTCTGTGAGGTCTATGGGTACTATACATTTGAGTGCCCCCTCATGGGTCACGCCAAGCAGGCCATTCGAAACGAGGCCCAATAGGCTACCAACACCACGAACCAAGCACAACCCAACCTGGCACCATAAGGACCTCCTCCCATGGTGCTTCAAAAACCACTACCATTCCAAGGATTGGTGGCAACTGCTGCCCCTCCCCAGGCCACTCCCAATGCTCTAGGGGCACCACCTACGGCCGAAACAGGTGTCCACCACCTGATGACCATGACCACTGAAGATGTCAATTTACAAGCTAGACGAAACCAGTACGATACCACTACTGAACCTATTGACTTGTCAGCAGCATCTATGTCTAAGACAACTAACTTACCTCTCAAGTTAACCCCGTTCCCCCGCCCCCACATACATAGAATCGCCAATAACACCACAGCTAGAGATGCAGTTAGCTACAGCATTGTGGATGATTTGGCCCAAACGCCAACCACCATGTCTGCTCTTGAGGTACTTAAAATGTTCCCAACGTAGCAGAGAGACTTACTAGTCGCTCTAGGGGTGGTAGACCCCTCCGATTCAAAATTGATCACTTTTGACACAGAAAACAGAGAGCCGTGCATGCCCTCCACTATTGCCTTCCAAATCCTGGTGTCCATTGGGAACTTGATCGTGCACCGATGCATAGTGGATGAGGGGGCATCCACGTGCATCATGTCTACCTTAGTCTGGAAGAAGCTTGGATCACCTATTTTGCAATCATATTCCATGACTCTGTGGGATTATGATGGACACCCCACTAAAGCCCAAGGAATCCTCCCTCATGTCCCCATCACGTTAGCCGGGAAGACAGTCATGATTGACATTGAGGTCGTCAATGCTCAACTGGGTTACAACCTCCTCCTTGGGAGGAGTTACATGTATGCCATGCGAGCTATCGTGTCAACTTTCTTCCACCTCATGATGTTCCCCCATGAAGGGAAGATTGTGACGGTTGACCAGCTCACCTACCATGATCCACAAGGGTTAACAATTCCTGCCAATGTTATCCTGACTATTACCACCACCAAGCCACAAGGGGTGACCGCACATGCTAACATCATCCCTGCAACCAACACTATGGTTGAAAACACACCAGCCTCCCCATCGTTGAATGTGGGCCTTGGGTTGTTTACTGATCCCACCATGATGGCTCCTTTCCCATTGGTGTCACCACCACTGACACAAAATAAAACTGCGGACTTGTGCATGGTCTCATCAAGCACCGCTGCACCCAAACAGCAACCGTAGCCACAGCCACAGCCCCAACTACAACCAAAAAATCATCCACAATCGCAATGCCAGCAGCAGCCACAACATCACCTGTAGCAGCAACACTATGTGCAGTTGTAGCCACAACCTCACACCCACATGTAACCAGCTAGGATTTATGTGGGCTCATCTCTGGTCCATACAATTCCCTTCCTCTTTCCCCCACCTAGTGTCATGAGCAAGCCGGTCATGGCCACCTTAACCCTACCCAACCTTAGGTTGGGGATCCTGGTGTGGTATCTGGATCCACCCGCTCAACCACCAATGCCCCAGGTTGTGTTAAATCCGGTACAACCTATTGTAGTTGAGTCTCACCCACCACCCGGTCAACATAGGCCAACTTCCACACCCACACCTACACCACCCCAACCTAAAAGGGCCATAGGAAAGAACAATAAAGCCGCCGCAGAACCACAGCTAGTCCCACCTTGTGCTGTCTACAAACAACATGGCCACCCAACTCAGGATTGCCCTAAAATCCTAGTGATCCATGCACATCTGGATGCCATGGATACAAATTAAAACATCCTCATGGTTGAACTCCCAACCACGTCGGTAGTAAAAAACAAGGAATTAAGTATGAACCATGCTTGCGCCCTTTGCATCTTGTATGGACATTACTCCCACCATTTCCAAGACCTCCCCAAATTTTGAATGGCTCTTGCTGACCTCCATCAACATTCCCTTGAGTCTGCGATCACCATGATCAAAGAAGTTCACCCACCACCACCTCCTTCATCTGAAACCATGTCCATTTACATGATGTCTAGTTCCCTCGACCAGCTCACTCCCATCTCCAACGATGGTCCTTCAGACTTGTCACTTCGTTTCTTCAACAACAATGAGGGGATCCTTGAAGCTTTGACCACCCTAGAAGACCCATGGGACAACATGCACCATCACTCGTTCTTCTTCCTGGAATAACTTGTGTCGCAGTCCGACCAATTTTCCATGGAAACCAAAGATTTCATCCATGGGAAGGTTGACTAGTTCAAGAACCCAATTCCAGCACCAGATGCCTTCGAAGAAGGGAACTATTAATCTTGCACATGATCTAGGAACTAAGAATCAATCTCATGAAAGAATAATCAACAAATACTCATGAAATGGTGTTAATCGGAACCAGAATGGTTTCCTCTCTGTATATTTAATAAACAATGAATGGTTACAATACCAATGTCAAGCAATAGCTTAACTCCATGAAGAATCCGAATACCAAAGGAGACAATTTGGATTCAGTGAGTGATTCTAGCTTAACTGACTCTCAACCATTGGTTCACACTCAGTTAACCACTTGACCAAAACCCTAATTGACTCACCAAACCCTAACTGAAGTCGGAGTGCAATAAATGACTAAATCTCAATTGAAGGAGATCAAACACATGTCATAGCAAGCCAACCATCAAGTGCTAGTGCTCCATGACTTCAATGAACCCCAATGAGGTTAACTGAAGCTGAACTAACCATCAGAAGTTGGTGGAGGCGCCCTGTTGAGTCCAGATCATTAAATAATAATAAATAATCATTAAATAATATATTTAATGAGAGGAGGCACCTTAACTGACTGGTTGAACTGATTGTAACCACTAGTTAGCAATTAGGTGCATTAATATCACTCAGATCACCCCTGGAGTGCTCCAGTTAGCCTCCTTAACTGTAGGTAGGTGTGGGTGTGACTGGATGATCGCAATTAATGCTCCATTGATGTCAATTAATGTCAATTATACTTAAGATAGTGGTTTAACTAGGCCAATTTGACCAAAAAGAGTGTGTATGATGGTAAATGTCTCCAACACCCCCCCTTAAGCTATACTCAGGAAGAGTTAGAAAACATAGATGCATAAAAATGTTAGGGCCCTAGAAACAAAGTCCATAGGTCACCCTGTACAATAAAGTATCTTCTTAATATAACCAAGGAAAAGGGGAAAAAATCATGGGAAAAATACCCCCCCTCAAACTAAGCAGTAAATCAAGAATTCATTCTTCTATGCAGAAGCATCCTACTGTGCATGTGAACCTCTGAATCCAAACTAAATGAATATGTCTGGATGAATCTTCCACTTTGGAAGAAGAACAATGCACTCAACTGAATCAGAAATACAAACAACTGCACGATGAAAATTTGACCCATGTAGAGCAACTGAAATCATCTGAAGAGAGAGAAAAGGTTCTTGAGGATTCAAACCATGTATGGAACACTCAAGAAACTGATATGTTTCAGCCTTTAACAGCAAACCATGAGTGGTAAAATCAGCCCCAATTTTTAGGAGCAAGTGTCCAAGCGGATGCAGAATGTCTTCCTCTTTAATAGTTCTATGAGGAGATGAGCTTGTGACCAAAGGTAGAGAATCCCTAGGACTATGGAGAGTGAATGCTTGAGCTCCATAATCTGATATAGCTTCAAAAAATCTAATGATTCATAAAATAAAATATCAGCAACCTCATAAGAGGAAACTAACACCAAATCCCCATCAGCAAAATTGATGAAGAACTGTGGTACTTGTTTTTTCACACCGGAATTGGTGAGAGCAGAAAAAAGCATGACTGAAAGATCTTGGATTTTAAAATATGAGAAAAATAATATCATATCAGAATTTAAATAATATCTAAATAAGTTCACAACAGATCCAAAACTATGAAATGAAATCAAATCCCCAACAACAGTTTTGTAGGAGACTTGCAGTACTTGTTTCTTCACACCGTTGATGAGAACAGCTACAGGAAGTATTGAAGGTTTATGAACCTGAAATTTTGAACCAAGAAATATCATATCAGATCCAAATAATATCATATCAGATCCAATAAGGTTCATATCAGATCCAAAATTATGGTCAACCGAGACGGTGGATGCACAGTTGTCTTTTTCTTCAAAATTCTAAATTTTGGTGCATGCAATCTTGCAGGAATTAGCTGGAAGATATAGATCATGGGGAGAGAATGTGTCACTCTTATAATCTGATATTTCTTCCAAAATATCCAAGTTTTTACATATTTTCACACCAGCAGCAACATTAGAGGGAGAAAAATCAAATTTCTCTTCACTTTCGGAAGCAATTACTGGTAAATTTTGCATAGAATTCAAAGGAAAATCACCGATGAATGTTTACATGGAAGTGCAGCAGTGTTTTTCTTCAATATTAGAGATTTGAATGTCTTCTTCTGTTTCATAAATATGAGAATATGAGATATCATAGATCTCATGAACTTTCAGAACATCAGGAGAAGGAGTCACTACATGGAGACTTTCTTCAATTTGAATTGAATGTGTAGAAGATTCTACTTCATCTTCATCTTGAACAAATTCATCAGAGAGAGTAGAGGCTGAGACTTTTGAGAAAAGAACTCTTGTGGTGCTGGCTATGATCTCCAAATTACTATTATGATCCTCATTGTGCTTGCCAAAGGTTCTGTCCAATTTTGTCCAGACTTCCTTTTAGTATTCAACAGAACCAATAATAAGGTAGTACAAGCTAGGAGAAAGGGCCAGACATATTGCTCCAAAAGCTCTATCACCATCATTTATCCAGTCATTCTCATTCTCATAAGACTCTTTTCCAATTCCAATAGACACCTCATAGAGACCTCATCTCTTCAGAGATGTAATCATCTTCAACTTCCATTCCGAATAGCTTGTGAATGGGGTGAGAAGAGGGATTGATGAGTCCATTCGAAGTTGTACCTATTAAGACCTAAAAATCAAAACAAAAAGAGCACCATAAGGTTGGAAAACCTACACATTCTAGGCTTTCATCACACCCAGCATAGTCAATCAAGCAAGCTTGATCAACAAGTTCTTTACTTGGGATATTGAGTGGTAAGCCTTGGATTCTGGTGCAGTGCTGGATTTTTGAGCTATTGCTCAAATTTCATGGAGAAATCTATCAAAAATATTGTTTTTGAGAGATATATCTTCATCCCGTTGCAAGCTCTGATACCATATTAATCTTGCACATGATCTAGGAACTAAGAATCAATCTCATGAAATAATAATCAACAAATACCCATGAAATGGTGTTAATCAGAACCAGAATGGGTTCCTCTCTGTATATTTAATAAACAATGAATGGTTACAATACCAATGTCAAGCAATATCTTAACTCCATGAAGAATTCAAATACCTAAGGAGACAATTTGAATTCAGTGAGTGAGTCTAGCTTAACTAACTCTCAACCACTGGTTCTCACTCAGTTAACTACTAGACCAAAACCCTAATTGACTCACCAAACCCTAACTAAAGTCGAAGTGCAATAAATGACTGAATCTCAACTGAAGGAGATCAAACACATGTCATAGCAAGCCAACCATCAAGTGCTAGTGCTCCATGACTTCAATAAACCCCAAAGAGGTTAACTGAAGCTGAACTGACCATCAGAAGTTGGTGGAGGTGCCCTGTTGACTCTAGATCATTAAATAATAATAAATAATCATTAAATAATATATTCAATGAGAGGAGGCACCTTAAATGACTGGTTGAACTAATTGTAACCACTAGTTAGCAATTAGGTGCATTAATATCACTTAGATCACCCCCGGAGTGATCCAGTTAGCCTCGTTGACTATAGGAGAAGGATAAGTTAGCCTCCTTGACTATAGGTAGGCTTGGGTGTGACTGGATGATGGCAATTAATGCTCCATTGATGTGAATTAATGTCAATTATAATTAGGATAGTGGTTTAACTAGGCCAATTTGACCAAAAAGAGTGTGTATGATGGTAAATGTCTCCAATAGGAACATGGCGAACATTTCGCCAACCATTAAGATCGAAATCTCAACCAATTCTATGATTGTTGAAGAAATCATGCTAGGGGCATCTTGTTCCCCGGAAGAGGTTGATGCCTATACCTCTCTCTTCCAAGAATTCCGTGACCTCTTCACCTAGTCATACACTAAAATTCCCGACTTAGATCCATCCATCATGGAACACCACATCAACACATGGCCTGATGTGGCACCCATTCACCAAAAGCAATGGCCCATCCATCCATCCAAAGTGGCTGCGGTGAAAGCCAAGATAGAGAAGCTGCACACAACTAGCTTCATTTATCCCATTGCATACACAACTTGGGTTTCTAATCCTATTCCTGTGAATAAAAAATAGGGTACCATTCGTGTTTGCACAGACTTTCATGATCTCAATGGGGCATGTCCCAAAGACACCTTCCCTACACCGTTCATTGACTAGATAATTGATGCATGCACCAGACATGAGGCCTTCTCCTTCATGGACGGTTTTTCTAGATACAACCAAATCCAAATCCAGAAAGAATACCATTGCAAAACAGCATTCACAACTCCATGGGGCACATTCACCTACCGAGTCATGCCCTTTGGCCTCAAGAATGCCAGAGCCACCTTCCAGCGTGCCATGACGCATTGCTTCCACGATCTTACTCACATCACGTTGGTGTGTTTCAACAACCTCATCGCGTGGTTGAAAATTTACACACAACACATAGAGATCTTGTGAAAAGTATTAATGTGATGTCGCTAGTACAGAATCCACTTGAACCCATTCAAGTGTGTTTTCTGTGCCCCCACGGGCCGTCTCCAAGGATTCATTGTGTCACACAAAGGAATGACCGTTGATCCTAGGAAAGTCCAAACAACTTTCCCCCTAACGTCACCCCTTTGAGTGACAACATTCTTAAATGTATTATAGTCTTTTCATTTTTTGTTTTACACATTTTTCCCTAATTGAGTCTTATGTATCATTTCCTCTCATTGCTTCAGATGGAGCACTCCTCAGATCACTATATGGGATTCACAGATGGAGCAAGAAGATGGTACCCGAACCTCGCCTCAGCTGCATGGGTAATATACTCCCCATCACATGAGTTGATCCATGTCAACGAAATATGCATGGGCACCATGCCCAACAACCAGGCACAATATGATGGTCTCAATGGCCTTTTGGCCGCCACTCTACCATTAAGAATTCACCATCTTGATGTCTTCTTAGACTCGTAGTTGCTTGTTTCTCAACTAAACAACAATTACCGAGTTCACGATCCCTACCTCTTTAGAAAGTACCTGTGCACTAAACACATGGTCAAAACATTTGAATCCATCACATTCACACATGTTCCTAGGAACCTCAATAGTGTCGCATATCAAATGGCTAATGACATTCTAAATTGGCACATCCACAACAGCATATAGGAAACATACAACCATAACATAATGCATAATCATGTCTAAAAATACACACACAGTGTAACAATACATAGGCATTTGCATTCCACAACATAATAAAAGACTCGCATAATAAAACCACAAAAGCGCATCCACGTGCGTCAAAAATATATATAAACATAAACCCATAAGTCACATGTCCACAATATGTCCAATACAAAAAGAGAGAAGCCACATATGCTTTCTCAATAGGATATACATAAGTGATACAAAAACCCCTAAGGGCACCTATGCACTAAGGGTTAGCCCCACAAGGCTACTAATTTGATTCAGACCCATCATCTGACTCAAACTCATCATCTTCCAAAGAAGATGAATCTAATGCAAGCACACCACCTCTCTCCATCCGACGAAAGTGCTCACACGCCACTACCATCTTCCTCATCACACCCATCAGCTCGGGATGAATATTGTGAACAACAGTGATAAATTTGGTGTTCAGATGTTGCCAACCAACATCTAACACCCCAGTAGCCACCTCCTCTATGTATGGCACCATCCAATCCATGACCTGCTGTCACTTGCGAGGGTTCCCGGAAGGGGCCACCGTAGAAGCTGTCATAGGAGGCACAGTAACAACCCTCCTTCGATGCCCAGGAGGTAGGAAAGGACCAACATATGCACAAACAACCAAGGACACCATCAGTCCACATACATCAACATGAAAATCACTAACCAGCTCAACTATACTATGCACAAAGATGAACATAAAATATCAAGCATACATACCATCTAGTCCCCAAGCCTGACCAGGAGGTCGGGGCATCTCTAGATCTCCCTGGAAGTCCATACCCGCATATGGGTACTCCTCAATCACCATAGGTAGCTGGAGCCACTGCTCCAACAACTCCTCCATGAAGAAGCGACCCACTCTACCACCACCCTCGCGGATCATCATCTGGCAACACCTATACATCCTCGGCTCCCGCGGACCACTATCCTCCACAGCCCAATGAGGACAAAGTGTAGGTACTTTCTCAAAGAAGAAAGCACATAAAAAGGAGCCAAAGCAAAAACCCACACCAGTAGTCTTTGACCTGTTCACCTAACGCCGAACATCCTGTAAGTACATCTGGCCCCATGCATAATAAGTGCCACCAATGGCATGCTCAACCAACTACAGCTGACCACCAAAAATCTTGTGGCTCCCCATGGAACCCAAGATGTGTTGTAGTAGAGTCCCCACTGCTTATGTGGACAACTCCTCGATGTCACACATTAGAATGTAAGAACCACGCACATACGCCGTAGCGTAACAGTGTCGCTCGCATAAATCCTCCAATGTCTCCCCTCGAGACAAAACATGAGCCAAGTCACCAACTACTCCTAATATTGGGAGCCCAGTAATGAAGTACACATCCTCCAGCGTAATATCAATATGCTGTCCCTGAAAGAGGAACACCTCCTCAGTAACATCCCAAAAACTGATCAAAGTTTGCATCAGCAAACCCAAGCTTCGCATGAGTGGAATTTGCATAAACTTCAATAACCCACAGTGGGCCAGTGTATCTCTAACACCCCCATATCATAATTATGCATCTTGGACTGGCTTGCATTCTCTCTCCCTCCATTTGATATCCACCATCTTGCACAAGGCAAAAACCATGAGGTTAGACCTCCCCACCATCAAAAAACCCCCCAAAGAGGGCCAGGGCGCACTTAAATTAGAAAAAGGAGCACACAGGGTGCTCATAATGGCCTAACAGGTGCACCTAGGGTGCACCTTTAGCTTTGAAATGAGTGACCTGGTGCATTTGAAACCCCAAACAGCTCATAGGGGGCCTCCAGGTGGTCAAATACAGTAAAAAATGCATCAAAAGGAAGAGGTTCAGTGAGAGCTTTTACCCGCAAGTTGCGGCTCACGAAACCGTCAATCGGATCAAGAGAAATCAGCAAATGAATAATTAGGGCCCACCTCTCTAACTCCACAATGAATAGTGACAACGACACTTCACCATGTGGACCCTCCCCTTTTATAGGCCCCATTTGACCTAATTTCTTTCGATCGACATAACAGGACCATACAGACTCTGTTTGAGACACCATTTTCGCCACTGGATTCAGAATTCTACCCTTTATCTAGTTATGAGACCAACATCTCATGTTTAATAAGTCAATTTTTGGACCATTTCCCACAAGTCACCTCGACTCACGAGCCATGACATAACGATGCGAGTGTCTATGGACCGGTACTCGTATCACACTGCCCGGTCGCAACTCATGAAAGCAATCAGGCCACCACTCATTAAGGATTGTACCATATTTCATTTTTTATAGTTATAATTGTCTTCTTCCACTACACCTTATGTGGACATTTGAACCATTGTCCACAAAACCTTTTGTTTTCCTTGCATATATTTGACAAAGAAGTGTTCTCAGGCCGCTGCCCACTTAGGAATGTAATTTTAGCTTTTATGTTATTTTTAACACATAGATTGTCTTTTCTTTTGACCACACCTTACGTGGACTTCTGGACCACTGTCCACAAAATGATTTCTTTTCTTGCATATAAATGCGTCTTGAATTGTACTTACATTGCATGTAGTCAATTTCGTTGACCACAACACACACACGCGCTCTCCAGACCTCTGTCTGAGAGACACCTCGGTTTGCATGCCTCTACTACACTGTCTCATAGGCCTCTGCCATGATCTATCCCATGCATGTATTGGTATGTTTGAGAGCCTTCTGCTCTGTCCATACTACACGAATGACCTTTAGACCTCTGTCCACCATCCCGACAGGGGGCACTGCTCGTGCCACTGCAGTCGGTTGACCACATTAGAGTTTTGTTTAAGCTCTTTTCTGAATCCTTAAAACAATGAAAATATCACTGAGCGTGGCTTCTTCCTTTCTAGCTTGCTAAAGTATAGGAAAGGGAATCTACATCGCCTCGTTTACCTCCTTTTGTGAACCATGTAGAACATTTCATGAAAAGGAATTCCTTGGCACACTCAAGACAACACTGTTCCCCTCTGCATACTTTTGTGCTTTCTCGGGAAAAGGGGCCGCACTTTACAAAAAATCTCACCACCGGTTGTTGTTAAGCTCTTTTCCAGCTGTTTCACCAAGAAAATATTGTTGAGAAAACTTGGTTTCGCTCATGCTCGTAAAAGTATTTGAATGACCGTCCAGTTAGTATAGTTTTAACCTTTTCCGGCCTGATTGGACTACCAACGGTAAAGAAGTCTCCCATCCCCTCTAGGATGGGCGAGATCTCCTATGTATACTTTTATCCTTTTTCGAGCATAGGAGACTACCAACGAAAAAGAGCCCCCATTGGAGTCTTCTTCGTGCTTTCAGACTCTCAAAAATTGAAAGCACCATCAAGCATTTACCTTCTCAGGCTCGCCAAAAATCCACGAGATCATATGACAATGGTGTCCCTAGACACCACCCCATAGAAAACAGTTTGGTAGCATCCCCACATTGGGTCACCTTTGTTTAGAGTACTCTGCAATGTGTCTTCCTTGGATCCCATCAGTATCAAAAGTGTCCTCTACCTCCAAGTATTTCCCATTTGCAGTGACATTCCCAGTATTACAGCTATAATCCCATTCCCATGAGTTAAGTTTCATTTGCTACTTGGTCCGCCCTATCGTCATACTTTGAACAAAGGAAGTTTGAGTCTCCCACTCCCTGCCATGCCCCTGTTCAGTTTTTTCCCTTCCCTCCCCTCCCCCCCAATTCAGTGAGTCAGTCCACATATTGCTTCACACCTTTTAGTCCCTGTACCTTGGTTTCATTAACATCATTGATGAGTTCCTTGGACCACTTGAGAGAAGTCCTTAGGGACTCTCGGGATGGTTGTTTCTCACATGCTCGACTTCAACTCCATCATTGCACTGTTGAGATTCGTACAGGTTTGTTCCACACAGTTCTTGGTCAAAGACCCCGGATGTCACTCGACTCTAGCACAATGGTGAGTCCACTCAAGGGACCTAAAAAAGTTATGTCCCTTGTGATTTTTGGGTTGCGTTGAAGACAGTGTTCAAAATCCCCTAGCAGTGCTTCTATATACCTTTATGATTGATACAGCATCGGTACCACAGAGACTCTGACTCTCAATCAGTGAGTCCACCCACTTATGTACCATATCCAGTAGACCTTCAGTCACATATAGCATTCCATGAGAATTCCATGGGCCCAATGTACTAGATCAGGATTATATTCAGCCTCACATAGAGGCAACCAGCATTGTAACATCAGTTGTATATGATCAGCTCTTGTATTTTAGAGCATAGATCAAATGATTCTTTTGACATTGTCACGAGCATGGGAATGCCCTCCTCATCCATATACATCTCACACATTTATTGTATCTCACCCATTTATGGGAACCAAATTAATACAAAACCAAAATCCACCATGCCCCAGCCCCGGAAGAACCACCTCTCGATAGAAAATCCTATGATGTCCGTCAGCCATACGTTGAGATCCTTCCCTCACACATCAGGGGGCAATCTGTTAACATAATAATCCCCCACACAGCTCTCAATGGCCTACACCACCCAAGGACACCACCTCACAACACTCATTTCACTCCATAAGACCTTCCATGACCTTCCATTTGACCCCCACACCTGCAAAAGAGCCCAAGGATGAAGAAAAGGGCTAAAAACCCCAAAAAAGAGCCCAAAATAGACCCCCAAGAGCTAAATCCTTCAAAAAGGGGATAAAACCCTGAAAGGGGCTAAAGTAAGGGCAGAAGGGGCTAAAGCCCAGACCAAGGGCTTAAAACCCTAAAACCCCTTGGAAAAACTATATAAGGAGGGTGGGGGGTCACTCTCAAAACACTCCTCATTTTCATATTGTTATGCTGCCCGTGGATGCTTTGAGACCTCTTGCTCTCAAACCACCCACTCTCCCTCTACTCCATCTCCATTCCTCCAATCCATTGTTCCCCAACCAAGAGAGAGGTGCTCCCATGAGCTAGGGCATGGTGTCCCATTTCCACCCAAGTGAGGTATAGCTTTTGTTTATGCATGTTTATTTACTTGTCTTATTTTCTAACCAGTGTCTCTAATCGCAGATTTGCCACTAAAATCTTTTGCAGGTTGTCTTCATAATAGTATAGGTTTATTTTTGTAGGTTTGGGAGGTGGAACCCTAACCCACTGTGTGCATAGGGGTTCAGAAGGGCTGCATCTCCATATTTCTTTCTGATTTGTTCTTAGATGTAGTTTAGAATAGCTGCCATTTACTTCTTCTAGTGTAGCTTAGCTTAGTTTCAATTCGCAGCTCTGTTTCAGTCATTTTTACTTCCGTTTTTTATTGTTTTCTAAGGGTAGAAACCTACCCTTGTGCCCTATAGGAACAAGGGAGCAATTTTTACCCCTGTAGTGAGGAGAAATTGTCACTACATCAATACCAAAAGTAAAACCCGAAAATAGTAAGATGATCTCCTGACAGCAATAACCTTCTTTCTATCTAGCCCCAGTGTCTTCTCCTTCCTTAGCTATGCACTACACTTGAGTGTGTATAAGTTTTATACTAAATAGAGAGGCTATCTCTCTATTTATACTAATCCCAACATGACTAAAACCCTACTAGGGCCGACCTCTCTAGGAGAGTCTAATAACCCTAGTGCCCCAAAACTGCGGGGACTTTAACCCTTAGACAATAGGAGGGTTACCCACAATGACTTGACATGACTTGTTTACATTATAGATCTTCCCGATTGGAACATCAGCGCATGACATGACTCAAGTACATTACAAATACATCCTGGAATAAACATCGGGTTACAATACATAAGAAATATAAGTGAATACATTCCGAAGTTACATATACATCAACAATTTCAACCACTTTATTCCTTAAGTGAGAAATATCCATATCCTTTTGTGCAAGTATTCTTGTTATCATCTCATATCCTTTTTGTTTCTTCAAATATTTGTTCCAGCACAGATTTCTTCTCACCGAGTCATGTTACTTAATTTTTTTCATATTTCAACTGTTTTTCAAGATCCTCTTCCTTCTTATTCATATTTTTCTTCTAATGTTTCTTGAAGAACCTTTTCTTCCTTAATTTGTTCTTCAATCTTTGAAATTTGTTCCTTCATATATTTTTTCTTCTTTATTGACTTCTTCATCTCTTCCAAAGCACTAATAAGTTCATCTTCTAGGTCAACTTATGTATTGTCTTCACTGTTACTCCTGCCTAAATCACTTCCTATATCATATTTAAAAGGTGAGGTATAAACCCCATTGCAACAATACTTAATCAATGTTTGTAATTGTCCTTTTTGATATTATTTCTTCTTAAGGAATGGAAGATATCCTTTTCTTCTAGATATTCATCCTCTACAAAATCCATGAAAATAACTTCCCTTGAATTATCATCACTTCTCTCTTCCTCTAATGACTTACAGTCTTCCTTAGAGTATAGGATTTTCCTTTCTTTAGGGAATTCCATCTTGTTTTCAAATATGTCCTTTTGATATGTCATCCTTATTTATTTATAGTCAAAATCATCTTCATAGTCACTGTCTTCAGCTTTTTTGTAAGGAAATTCTGAGTAAAAACTACCTACTCCAACACACACACAAAATTTGTAGGGAAAATTTCCTTTGAATTTTCCATGCCCCTTTTTATTTTTTTCACAAAGTTGACTTCTTCTTCATATGATATTGTGTTCTTGCTCATTGCATTTAGACTTCTTGGTAGCTTTAGATGTTTCTTCTTTCCTGGGAATATTTTCTTCTTCAATCCTCATCTCATATGTTGTAAGAATCTTATGCAGTTGAGTCCTTTGTTAACTCATTTAGATTAGCTCTATATTCTAATACTAATAGTTTGGAGTCAAATATAGATGGAAAGGTTCTTAATATTTTTTGTACAAGAGATTCTTCAGCAATCTCCACTCCTAGTCCTTTGATGGTGTTAACAACTTCAGATATTCAAAGAAGGTATGATGTTGTGTTGTATTCTTCTTTCATCTTCATAGATTCAAATTTTCCTAAAACGATTTGTAATTTCTCCTTCTTGAATTTATCATCACCTTCATAGATATTCTTTATTTTATCCCGTTATGATTATGTTAGGATTATTGTAATCACCCCTTATCAACCATAGTCTAAATGTCAATTTCCTATCATAGGAGTATGTTTCAACTTCATTAGTTCCATGGAGAAGTTATATTGGGGCCACCTACCACTTGATGCACCAATATGCATGACTTTAGGAGCTCCAAAGGTCAATCCCTATATTTTAGGAGCCCACATTGAGTCATGGGAGTCCCACCATCAGTTCACCCTAGTCTAACTTGAGTTATTCTCTAATGGGAAAAAATTAGTTCATCTTCAGTTAGTCTAGAACCAAATTTGTATGATTTAAGTATATTGTCCACATTTTCTCACCTACCTTGTTTGATTAACTAATTGTGAGGTGTTTCAGTTGTTCATAGTTGCACTCATGAGCCTCCAGTGGTGATTTTTCCATAGCTAATGATCTTTCAATTCAGTCCAAGTCACGGAATTCGAATCACTCCTAGAGGATTAGAATTATCATTATTGTATCATGGATGTGTTACATACAAGTTAATGATTATTCAATTATGGTTATGTTGTTAAATTTATGCCTATTGTCTGAATAATTTCACCATGATTGTTTGGCAATTCTTGTACTGAAATTATTCCTTATTCATTCTTTCTTTCATAGTGAGGTTCAATCCATCTTGATGATCCTTTGGTCATGCTAATATTACATGGTATCATAGTAGGTTCTCAGGCCATTTTTCATCCTTAGAAACTTCCATTGGCGCACTAGAAGAAACTAGGTTTCACATCATTCCTGGTCTATTTACCTTGCTCCCTATGGATTTATCCAGAGAATTATGGCTAGGTGTGAATCACCTTGATAATGTGCACATGTCGAAGTAGAGAGTGATTGAACTAGTTTTTCTTTGAATTGAAACTTTTATGTAGGTAAATTGGAGAATTTAAAATAATTTTGTTGCTCTTAAAGATGGAAAATGGAGAATTCAGCAGTCTTGACATCGAGGATCCTCACACCCTTCATGTATCTAGATTGGAGGGTAGATATGAAGATTGTGTTGCGCAAAAAAAGTCTTTTTAGGGTCACAATGTGAAAAGAGTTTGACCCTAACCAGCCTTTAGATAAATAAAAGTACGTGAACAAATTGAATGAAGCCTTTGGTTTCATGTGCATTCATATCTTCAGGGAGTTACTCTTCCACCTTGATGGAGTAAAACACCAAGTGAATTATTGAATAATCTCGAATCACTGTTTGGAAATTAGGATGATCTAAGACACCACATTGTGGAGAATGAACTGATTTCTCTTCAACCCAACAATTTCAAAACCATCCAACAATTATTCTCCAATTTCATGTCTTTGGTCATGTAGTGCAAACAATGTGGAATTAACAAGAAATATGATAAATTGGTGCTCTCCATTATAAGCAAGCTTGGCCAATAATTTTCAATATTTGAGTCTGACAACCCCAAACTAGAAAATTCCGTAACTTGATGCATTCAATGAATCGCTCATTCAATGACAAGATAAGTTGATCCAAATGGGATACCTCAAATTCCCTAAGAATCAAGCTCTTTTGGCTGGGGAGACCAAGAATGTGCAAGATAAAGGGAGTCAAAAGGGAAAGGACAAAAACAACATTGATTTCGAATCAAAGGAGGCACTTGATCCACCGGATGGGTCTTGAAGTTCCAATAAGGACAAACAAAAGAGGTTTGAAAAGGCCAAGTGTCCCTACTATAAGAAAGGAAACCATTCAGAGAAAAGTTGTATGAATAAAACCATAGATCAAATGTCAAAACTTCTTCAAAAACATAATATTTTCCTCCCTAAAGGTGCAAGGAAGGTTAATTCTTGAGGAAAGACTGAACATCATGAGAGATACTTGTTATTTGTGGAACATGATCTTTCAAATTCAATTATGTTATTGTTCAATCATGTTTGTATCCCAGTTTTACTATACACTCATCCCAACAAGGGGGTGTGGGGGTTCAAGGGTAGCACCCCAACCAAAAAAAAAATTAGGATGTTTTTTGGCCAATAGTTTATGGGCCCATGATATTGGGTGACATGTGGTATTTTCCCATGGTAAATCCCTTATAAAAGCAAAGCATTGTAATAAGGTTGTGTATTGTATTATAGCATTGTAAAGCAATATATGTTATTGTGTGAGAGAGATTGTGAGAGAGTGAAGAGGAAGTGCAATGGAGTTCCTATAGGTTATATCCCTTAATTTTTCTAGATGGTATAATAATAAAGGACTAGAAATATTTGTGTGGACGTATCCCATATTGGGTGAACCACATTATATTTGTGTCTCTTTTATAATGTGTTTTAATATTTGCATCTTATTTATTGTTATTTCTCTGTGATCCTTTTTTTACAACACTTGGTATTAGAGACAAAGGTCTATTTGGGTTGTAAACTCACAAGAAAGAAAGGTCCTGGTTTGAGTGGGAGTAATGACAAAAGAAGGAAATTTTAGGATCGACAAATTTAACCATCAAAACTACTAGTTATGGAATATGCAAGTGGAGGTCTATTTGTACCAGAAGGATCTATACCTACCATTGGGTGGAAAAACAAAATAGATGACGACTATGAAGGATGAAGAATGGGAGGTTCTTGACAGAAAGGAACTGGAAACAATATAGTTCTGCCTAGCGTCCTCGATGGCTTGAAATATTTGAAAAGAAAATACAATGGAGGGTGTGATGAGCGCATTGGCTAAGATCTATGAAAAACCATCATCTTTCAACAAAGTAGTTTTAATGAAGCGTTTATTTAATATGAATAGGTTAGAAGATGGATTTTTTCCTAACCATTTAAATGAATTTAATATAATTACTAGTCAACTAAGTTAAACTTTGATGATGAGGTTAGAGCTCTTCTAATCATGTGCTCGTTTCCAGAAAGATAGAATGTCTTGGTCATGGTTGTAAGTAACTATCTCTATGGCTCAAACACTCTTAAATTTGATGATGCTGTTGGTGTTATTCTTAGTGAGGAAATGCGAAGAAAAATAATAGGTGAGACATCAGGTAATGTGTTGACCATGGAGAGCAGGGAAAAATAAAGGGAGAAATGAAGGAGCCTAGGTAATCACAACAAGTATAGAAAGGGAAAATCCAAGTCCAGAATAGGAATGATAGAGCTTTGGAACAATGGTAAGAGAGGACATCTGAAGAAAGACCACATAGCTCCAAAGAAGAAAGGATATGGGAAGTAGGAGACTACTTAGGAAGCAACTATAGCAAGTGATGCGTTACAAGGTGCTTTGATTCTTGCATTAGATAATACTAGTGATTACTTGGTAGTAGATTCAATGGTTTCATGTAATGCTACACCCCATAGGAAATTCTTTCATGATTATTTTCCAAGTGATTTTGGACATGTTTTATTGAAGGATGATGAACCATGTAAAATTGTTGGAACGAGTAAGTGTTATCCACCTGAATGGCACCTCTCCATCCGAGTGCTGACATTCACTATGTTGGCACACAAAAGGACATTTATGGATTGAGGGTTGCCTAAAACACTATAGATGGGCATATTATGAACTACATTTATCATCCATCCAGCTGGTTATTTTAACTTTTAAATATGTCAAGTCCTGTACGCGACTCTTCCTATATGCAACTCACGTGTTGTACGCGAGTATCGGTTATTGCATCTCGCGTACATATTTGTATGCGGGTTACCCTTAGAGAAAATCGTGTGTCATATGCGAGTTGCTAGTATTGATACCCGCGTACACCTTCCTTCAACATTAAAAATAATAAATCATGATTATCTGAGATTTTTTAAGCCATTAACCATAATCACCTTAACTGTCTCAACCTCCTCAACCCTCGAAACTGCCTTATTTCACCAAGTATAAATAAAGGCCTTGGGGAGGGTGTTAATCACATATACTTGAGAGAAAAGTTATGCTGGTGGAGTCTATTCAGAAGTATTTGGAGCAGTGGAAATCAGAATCCTTTGGTTGCAAAGGAGTCCTTGTCTTAGGTGTTGGGTTGTAATATGAACTAATTCATTATTGTTAATAAAGAGAATCCTTCTTCCATATGTGTCTTGAATGTCTTTCATGTATCATGGTTTGATGAATACTTGTGATTAAGCAATATGTATATGATTTATCTAACCTATTTAATATACATGTATCATCTTGTATTTGGAGGATTTTCTCTTGATAGGTGAAGGAGAGGCATCCTAGAAGGCTTTGGAGGAGAAGCAAAGCAGAAGAGGACAAAGCTAGGATCAACCATCTTGTACCAGGTGAGTCTTTTCTATCCTCCTATTTCCTTTTCTGTACTCTAGAGTCGATTGCCTGCAAGTTTCATGAGTATGTTGGTAACCCTAGACCTTCGGTTATAAGGTGTTTATTCCTGTACAACAGAATCGGTGACTCCGCTGGGGATCGAACCTAGAATCTCTGGTTTCGTAGACCAGTCTTTGCCTTGAAGTTTGTGTGTGGTATTTTATCCTGGTTCGTTCTTATCACAGTATTTTAAAGCCTTGTGGATTTTTCTTATTTTTTGAGAAAACTTTTGTACCTGTACGTGGGTTGCTCTACTACACAGTCGCATATAGAGGCCTACATACGCGGGTTGCTCTCTTGGACAATCATGTACAGTACGCGAGTTGCCCTTCTACACAGTTGCGTACAAGCCTGGAAATAGGGATTTTTAGGATAGGGTTTGCTTGTCCCTTTCTTTGTATAATTCATGTTTGTTAGTTGGCTTTATTTATGGATACTATTTTGTTTGTCTGAAGACCTTGGTGACCACACTTTGTGCTTTTTTGTAAAGCCCTTGGGTTTCTTTAGTTTGGATTGTCTTCTGTTTGCATGTTGAAGTAGCTTGGCTTGTTTGGGTTATAAGGTGAAGTGTCTCTATCTGGATCAGTGATCAGGGTTTTGGGCATTGTTTTTCCAGTCTATCTTTTTGATAGTGGTTGGTTTCTCACTTACCTTTACGATTTTACAGTGATCTTTTGTCATTGTGTGCACCCAAGCTAGGGTTCCTAGTCTCCCTTTGTTGGTTGATTCTTGGTTCTGTTAACCTGCTTACTTCAGTTTGTTTGTTTTATACAGTTGATTAGATCCAAGTATACTCAATTTTAGTGCATTTTAGGTGCATGGTAGTGTTTGAGCATTTTAAAAAGTGAAAAGAAAAACATTGTTAAGCTTTTGCATTTGCCTTTGCAAAAGTAGTTTTCATTTCAATTTTAAAATATAATCGCAAAAACTACAAAAAAACATAGGCTTAGTTTCTTTTTATCATTTTCATTTGTTCATCAATATATATTTACAAAAATAAAAGAAGTTTGCTTTAATAGTGGTAATTTGCTTTGAAAAAATACACCTTTACTTTTTTTTATTTCTTATCGAGTCAAAAAACACCATAGTTCATCACTCCATTTCCTTCTAAGTAAGAAACAACCCTTTAAAATGAATGCAATAATTAAAATTTACTAGTAATTTTTGTTTTTAGGGGCCTTTCACCTACTAGCTTAGGTTAGACTTGTGGGATAGGAAGTGTAAACTTCCCATAAGTTTTAAAATTCAGATGTAGTGGACCTTTATTAAGGTAAATCCTTGACTTTATCAATTGTATCTGGGAAGCTCCTCTCAGACGAGAGTCAAGCATGAGGCCGCGTGGAGGCATTGGAATGAGAAGATAACCCTCTGATTCCTTGTCGAAATGTAAATCAGGACTTTTACGCATCTGGGGATTCTGTCCTAGATAGAGTTTCGGGATTAGCTACCCTGCCCATGCATACGAGTCAGGCTTGCAATTTTCCCCCCCGACTATTGGTATAGCTAAGGTATCCTTTAGTCTCTTGACATTTAGGGTTCATACCTAGGTAAACCAAAAGGCTATTTCTGGTTTACCTTGGACGAGCTTGGAAGGTAAACCTTGTTGTAAGTGTAGGAGGGAGTTTGGGTGATTTCTCCGCTTGTGCCTAAGAACCACTTCAAGGATTCCAAGTAATCATTCTTCAGCTTTCTTCGGGAAAGTACATCTTTCACCCTTGATTGATTGTTTGAGGCTTTAGGATTTTTATAGTGTATGCTCTGTGGTTTTGCCTGTGTTTAATTGGCCTTAGGGTTTGATTTGTCAAATTTTCAATCATGGAGGACCAACCTATTAGAAGGTCAAGAAGGTTGAGAAACCTTCCTCCTCTCGTCACATTGGAGCCTCCACCTCCACCCCAAAGGCAGAGATTGGACACGGATGGTTCATTTGAACCGGTAGGGATAAGTGAGGTTCTAGGTGAAGCAGAACTTATGGCTAACCATTTTTATCTTGATATAGTTGAGATAGAATACTTGCAGACTGACGAGTTTACGAGAAACTTTAACACACCCTTGACTAATTTAAATGATCCTGTGATTGTTCAGGTTAGACCTTTTGATTCACTTGTTTTAGGTGTCCCTGTGGGTAGGATTATGTCTTCTGCAAGAGAAAATTCTTTCGTGTTCACCTCAGTCATTTTGGTTCAAGGGGTACTACCTCCCCCAGTAAGTGCCCCTAGATCTAGTATACCTTCTACACCTTTGACTCTGGCGAGCTGGGTGGTTCAACCATCGGTTCACTCAAACCTACCAGGTACTTCTGGTGACATGGTTACTGGGATCCCTAGTATACCTACTGTGCCTTCTTCCTTTCCATACACTACCCAGAGTGGTCCGGTAGGATCCTCGACGTTCGTCCAAGGATTTCCTTGGAATGGGGGGCATATTCCCCCATCCACTCCATACGTAGGGCCATCACCTTCCTATGTAGGAGTGCAGTTTGGGAACAATACCTCTTATGGGAAAAGTCTCCAAACTCCGATTTTGGTTCCGTTTACGAGCTCTCCCTTTTCATTGTTTAGCGAAGGGATACTGACTCCTATATTTCAGACCCCTGCTTCTATGGGGACGACTCGAACTTCCTATACTGCACCTCCCACACACAATCCTATGGCTTATGGATGGAATCCATTTTAGAGTACTCTACCCAATTTGCAACCGGTAGCAGGGGAAAACCCCACTTTTACCTATGGGCATTCGGGGGCAGGTCCCTCTAATCCCCAGGCTGGCACATTTAATACCCCGGTTCGACCCAAAATTCCATTCCTGGCAACCTTAAATTTGCCATATTTGTCAAAATTGATGAATGACCCGGTGAGGCGTGACCCCTTGTGGCCACATGTTCCCACCAAATTGCCATCAGACATCCCTAAATTCGAGGGAAAATTCGGTGAAGATCTTGGGGCTCATGCCACCACATTCCATTTATGGTGTTCTTCAACTTCGCTGAATGAATATTCAGTAAGGTTGAGGCTGTTCCAGAGAACCTTAACAGGCACCACGGAAATATGGTATATTGAATTGCCTTCTACTACTTTCAGTAGTTTCTGGGACTTGGCTAGTGCATTTCTTAGCCACTTTCAGCTTCCTGTCTAATATGATTTCAGAATGGACTTGTTGTCTACCTTTAGGCAGAACAAGGATACCCACATCTTGGATCACATCCAAGAGTGGAGGAGGCGGAAGAGCCTTATAAAAGCCACTATCCCTCCTGAGTTTCTTCTAGAGTGGTTCCTTAATCCCTGTTACCCTACATATCTAAGGACGTATCCACCTCAGGAGTGATGAATGAAGAATAATCCATTCTTAGGGCCCAGCAATTGGATTTGATTTATTCACAATCTAGGATCTTGTATGAGATTATCCCTGAGGCACCGAGGCCTACGCATGATGCGGAGAAGCCTAAGCCTAGACCCCATGCCGATGGTGTGGTTGGGTCCATTAACTCTCCCACCGTAGAATCTTTGGCTAAGCAACTTCATCAGTTGTCCATCAAGCAGTCTATGATGGAGGCAGCAAACGCTGCCCCCTCCCCTGAGATTGCAAATGTTTTTGCGCAAACCTCTCAGAAGGGAAATCAACAGCCCGACGGGAAGAAAAAGAAAGGAAAGAAGGGAGAGGGAAACCAAAACAAGCAAAATCCCATGAACAATGCTGATGGGGGCAAGAAATAAAGAGGAAGGTCAAGTTCCCATGTAATTTGTGCCACAAGGACCACCTTACTCACCTTTTTCCCCTTATGGATCAAGCCCAGAAGCTGCTTAAAGCTCAACAACTGGCTGTCCTGAAGGATCCTTTTCCCCAAGGATAGAACTCTGCTTCAACTTCTAATGTAGCAGGGGGCACTCAAAGTGCCCCTGACCCTAATTGTATCAACATGGTTCGATCTTTGACTTTGTTGCAGATAAGGAACAAAAATTATGAGAAAGAGACTCCTGAGAAGGGTAAAGCTATAGGTGAAAATTCTAACCCTCTCACAATAGAGAATCCTGCTAAAACTATGCCGAAGATACCGAAAGGTGTCTTCAAGAACACCTTGCATAACCCTAATGCCAGGGCTGCTTCAAACTACTCCGTGGTTGAAGATTTAGCTCAAAACCCGTGTGCAATGTTAGCTTTAGAGGTGTTATAGAGTTGTCATGCCCAGTGAGATGCCCTCTTAGAAGCTTTAGGCAACATGGACTCATCGAGTCTCATGGCAAAATTTCATTTGTATGATGTTAAAATTCACCTACCTTACCATGTAGCCTTATCAATAGATGTCATCCATGGTGGAAAGACCATTGGAAGGATAGTTGTTGATGAGGGTGATTCTACATGTGTTATGTCCTTGACCTATTGGAAAGCTCTTGGATCCCCAGAGCTGGTCCCATCAAACACTTTTCTTACTGCTTTTGATGGAAGTTCCTTTCGTTTGCATCGTATCTTGCCGGATTTTGAAATTAAATTGGCAGGCAAAGAAATGTCTGTTGAGGTAGAAGTGATTGATGCTCCTTTGGACTACAATCTGCTTCTGGGAAGGAACTGGACTTATGCAATGTCTGCTATTGCGTCGACCATTTTTCGTGTAGTGGTTTTTCCACATGAGGGCAAGTTGGTTACTATTGATCAAATTGATTATACTCGAAAAGGTCGTTTAGAATCTAATGAGTCCACTGTGCCATTGGTTGATCAGGTCAAACCTACTACACAGAGCTTGGGGGCTGGAATGTACACATCACTGATGGGCACATTTGATCTTCCAGCCCCGGTTAATTATATTGGTTCTACTAGTGTGGGGAAGTCCATAGCTATGGTTGTTGATAGGATTGATCCTTGGGTTCTCCCATCCCCCCATGAACCAGAAGTGCCCTTATTGGCCATGGAGGTAGCTTATCAAGCTATCATGCAAGCCACTATTGATTCCATCCCAGATCCTCTAACAGTCTCGCAAGATCTGGAAGAAGTATATTTTCCTGCATGGGCGAAAAAATCTTCGCACTCTATAGATTGTTTAGACATGGTTTTACCTTCCGACGAAGCCATTTTGGAAGCCATGAGTGGACGTGGTAATATTTGTGAGGATCTTCATCATCGTTCCTATTTTCTTCCAGAACTAAGCAGAATAGAAAATAAAGAGTTTCTGTTGAGACTATCAGAAGATGTTGATATACCTATCAATCCCTTGCCTAGGGAAGGAATGTTTGCTAAGGGGAATATGGAAAATATTTCCACCACTATACCTATTAACATCTCTGTGAACCTTGATGTCATGGAAAACATATATATATAGGTGCAAATTGCTCTCCTGAAGAGATTTCCATCTATACTGCCTTGTTTAAGGAATTCCACGATGTCTTTGCTTGGGCATATGAGTAGATGCCAGGCATAGATCCATCAATTGTTGAACATGAAATCCGAACATATCCTGATGCCAAACCGGTTCGGTAAAATTTAACACCTGTTAACCCGCGCAAAGCGGTGGCTGTGAAGGCGGAAGTTGAAAATCTATTGAAGGCTGGTTTTATCTATCCCATAGCTTTGACAAAATGGGTATCCAACCCGGTTCCTATTGATAAAAAGCAAGGGACTATCCATGTTTGTACGGACTTTAGAGACCTCAATAAATCCTGTCCTAAGGACAACTATCCCACGCCATTTATAGAACAGATTATAGATTCTTGTATGAGAAGTGAGGTGTTTTCATTTATGGATGGTTTCTCCAGATACAATCAAATTCAAATAAAACCGGAAGACCAACATAAAACTACTTTCATTTGTCCTTGGGGTACCTTCGCATACAAGAAAATGCCCTTTGGATTGAAAAATGATGGGGCAACCTTTCAACGGGCTATGAACTTTTCTTTCCATGATATTGAATCCATTGTCGAACCATACCTTGATGATCTGCCTGCACATTCTTGTAAGAGGATTCAACATCCAGATCATTTACGGTTGATATTTGAGAGATGTAGACATTATAAAATCCGCTTGAATCCCCACAAGTGTGTATTCTGTGTCGAGTCAGGAAGATTGCTTGGGTTCATTATCTCTAGTAGAGGCATCTAGGTGGATCCATTGAAAATTGAGGCCATTGTAAATCTACCTCCTCCTCGTTCTATTAGGCAACTTCAAAGCCTGCAAGGAAAGTCTAATTTTCTTCGACGTTTTATTGTTAACTATGCCAAGATTACTAAAGATTTCATGCACCTGCTCAAACAGGACACTCCATTTATATGGTATGAAACTGCACAACTTGCTTTCGAGGCATTGAAAAAATATTTGTTGTCGGCACCCTTATTGCATTCGCCAAATTATTCTAGGGATTTTATATTATATCTGGCCACGTCTGAGTTGACCATTGGGGTAGTGCTAGTCCAGGAGGACGATAAGCTTGTAGATCATTTCATTTATTATCTTTTCCATGCTTTGGATGGACCTGAATTTAGATACTCCCATGTTGAGAAATTATCCTTAGCAGTTTTTTATGCTGTTCAGAGGTTACGTCACTATATTTTACTGAGGACCACCACAGTAGTGGTCTATGTGAATCTATTCCAATATCTTTTATCCTGACAGATTGTTGGGGAAAATTCAACAAATGGATAGTCATTCTCCAAGAGTTTGACTTGGATTTCTAGTCCGCTAAGTCTAAGAAGTCCTTAGTTTTTGCTGAACTTATAGCAGAATTTCCTACTGAAGAAGATGTAGCTGTTGAAGATGACTCATTCCCAGATTTTCACATCTTCTTGATATCCACCTCTGATCCTTGGCATGGAGATATTCTTATATATCTCCAGACTTTGAAGTATCCTGCAGCTTCCTCAAGAGAGGAACGACGTAAATTATGCCTTCATGCGAAGAACTACCTCATCATAGGAGATACATTATATCGACGAGGGGTAGATTCCGTCTTACGTCGTTTCCTTACCCATGAGGAAGCGGAGATTGTCCTAAATGATTCCCACAGTGGAGCATGTGGGGGTCATTTATTTGGGTTAGCAACGACCCATAAGATATTACGTGCTGGTTATTTCTAGCCCACGATCTTTAAAGATTGTGTGGAAGCAGTGAAGTGTTGTCATCCGTGTCAGCTTTACACCAGGAAAATGTGGTCACATCCTGCTCCATTATTTCCCGTTGTCTCGGTAGGCCCCTTCACGAAAAGGGGAATTGATTACGTGACATGCAACCCAGCCTCGGCTGGGGGGCATAAATACATCATTGTCACTGTTGACTATTTTACGAAATGGGTAGAGGCAATGCCTACTTTTAAATCCGACGGGGAAACAACATCTTTCTTTGTATTCAATCAGATTATAGTGCGATTTGGTATACCCAAAGTGATTGTCACTGACCATGGCAGTCATTTTCAAAATAACATGATGACAGAACTGACTACTATGCTTGGATTTAGACAAGAACATTCATCTTCCTACTATCTGCAAGCAAACGGCCAGGTTGAGGCTGTCAACAAAACTTTAAAAACTAACCTTAAACATACAATTGACGTAGCCCATTCTAACTGGAACATCATGTTATATCCTTCTCTTTGGGCCTACCAAACCAATGTAAAAACTGTTACGGGTTTCTCCCCTTTCCAACTCATTCATGGAGTGGAAGCAATTACTCCGATTGAGTGTGAAATTCTGTCTTTAAATATAGCTATTCATGTGTTACGTGATATGACAGATCTTGAGGAACGTCTGGTACATTTAGAACACCTGGATGAACAGCATAGAGATGTGCTGATCACTAATCAAGCTCATAAAAATAGGGTCAAAACTCAGTATGATAAATTGGTCAAACCTCAGGTTTTCTCTAAAGGGGAACTTGTCTTGCTTTGAGACCAAGACAAAGAACCCCTGGGGGCAGCAAAATTCAAGGCCATGTGGTTAGGACCTTATGTCGTGTCGAAAGTTTTGAAGAAGGGCACATATGAGTTAGTTTATTTTGATGGGAATAAGATGCCTGAGCCTAGAAATGGTCTCTACCTGAAGAAGTATTATGCTTAGGCTTAGCACTTTTTCTTGTATTTTTATTGTATGTATTTTTATGTACATTAGGTTGTCGGTTTTGTTTTTTATATCATCTGCTGGTTGTTGTAGATGTCTTCTGAAAGGTATATAGGGTTCACTGATGGGGCCAGCCATCACACTTGTAACCTAGCTTCAGCAGCATGGGTTATTTACTCTCCCTCATGACAGCTTGTTGCCGCGGGAGGTGCTTGTTTAGGTCCTACTTCTAATAATGTTGCTGATTATAGGGCTGTAATTGAGCTCCTATGGGATGCTTTGTCACGTGGTATCACCCAGCTTGAAGTTCATCTAGACTCTTAGCTAGTGGTCTCCCAGCTCAATCGAGCTTAACAAGTACGAAATCCTATTCTATTACATCAGTTCATGCAAATTCGGTTATTGGAAAGAAATTTTGAAGTTATTATATTCAATCACATTCCACTAAATCAGAATAAATTGACTAATGCATATGCTAATTACATTTTAGATTGGCATCTAACACACATTTCATAAATATATATAGCACACATATAAAAAACATTTGTAAATAAACCGCCAACAACAACAATATATATATATGTAAAATATCTATCCATAGATAGGTCAAGTCTGATCCTCAGATCTCGTCATATACAAAATATACAAAAATGTGGATCATAGTCCATCAAAATATCCTAGATCTATGTAGGACCACCCTGGTCACTTGGACCACCTTGGTCTCCATGGTCCCTCTGTACTCTGGCTTCCTCAGCCTCTTCGGCTTCGGCAGCCTCCACAGCCTCTATATATACAAGCACCGCTCTGACCACTCGCCTGAAAAGACATAACCAGACCGGTGGAACTCCAACAACGAACTCTTGCATGACAGTCAGGATATGCTCTATCTGCAAGGTAGGTACTCTTTGGGTTAGCCTGGCCAGCTTCCCCTCTAGCTCCCTGATCAGTCCCGGGTCTTTGCCTATGATAGGATGAACAAACATGCATGGATGTCCCTCAGAGCGGACCAGTCCAATATCTACATTTTGATACATTTATAGGATTAAGACTTGTACAAATGTATATATCTATCATTTTAAAATTCATAAAAATTTGCAAAATAATAAAAATTAAAAATTATTTACCTAGCTCTCCCCATGCTCCTCCTGGAGGGAGGACAAGGTCTGGGTCACCTTGAAAGTCCATGCCGACATATGGAAACTGCTCCAGTGCCGGTAGCTATCGTTCCCACTAGGTATAGAAATCATCATCATATACACTATGTACTATGTCTCCTTTTCCTTGACGGAGGAAGATGTCTCCCCACCTGCTCAGCCTCGGCTGATGTGGAGATCGAACTGGTAGAGGTATGACATGGCTCAACACTAGTACTCTCTCAAAGAAGAAGGAAACTAATATGCTCGCATAACCAAATTTTTTTCTCCTTCCTCTCTTGGAATTGGACAGCTGTATTTTCATGATAGGCACAACTCCCGAACACCAATCATAGAGAGCACCACAAAAATAGTCCACTTCCAGCCTCATTTGGTTCCATGTAGCCAAATGTAAGGAGGAGGATCCTGAAATCCTCACGATGGTGCTTGCAAGTACCTGTAGAGTAAAGTCACGGATATGTACAATAGGTACAAATTAATTTAAATAATGGAAATGAATGTTTGATAAAATATGTAAGTAATATTCTTGCTATGAAAAGAAATATGATCTCAATATGGCAGTTGGGAGATAGTGATTGTTTGTCTATGTTTGGAAAAATGTGGTGGAATATCACTAAAGGAGAATTGGTAATAGAAAAAGGAGATAGGATAGGTACATTTATTTATGTCCTCATAACATTGATTATTATATCTCTTTAGATTCCATAGAAACAAGCTCAACATTGTGGCATCATAGGCTTAGCTGCATGAGTGAGAACCATATGCAAATTCTTCACTCAAGTAAATTGCTTCCATATCCGAAGAAGGTACGTTTGGAATTCTCTGAGAATTGTGATTACGGAAAACAAAAGAAGAGTGAAAAGTTATATATTGTGAATATAGACGTATGGGGACCATAGTACAATCCCTTCATGGACCTTGTTATTAAGTTACATTTATTAATGGTGCAACTAGAAAAACTTGGGTTTATTGCACTAGACAGAAATCTAATGTGTTTCATACTTTTAATAAGTGGAAAGATTTGGTTGAGAATGAGACAAGAAAAGGGTTGAAATATATCAGATTTAATAATGGAGGTGAATATTGTAGCAAGGATTTTGATAGTTACTGTTCATACCATGTGATTTGTAGAGAGAAGACAGACCCAAAAACACCACAAGAAAATGATGTGTCAGAAAGGATGAACAGAACAATCATGGATCAAACAAGGTGTATGAGCTTGCATGCAAAGTTTACCTTATAGTTTTGGGCTGATGTTGTGTATACTATTGTTTATTTAATAAACAAAGGACCTTCAAGTGCTTTGGATGGTGGAATTCCAGAGGAGGCATGGAAAAGTGAAAAGGTAAACTACTCATTTATGAGAACTTTTGGTTGTGAAGCATTTTTCCATATTGATAAAGAAAATAGAACAAATCTTGAGGCTAAACCCAAGAAATGTACCTTTATTGGATACGGGGTCAATGATTTTGGTTATTACTTATGGGATTATGAAAATCACAAAATAATTAGTAGTAGAGATGTAGTATTCAATGAAAACGTTATGTACAAAGATCAGTTGGAGGGAAAGAAAGAGGAAAATGAAAACAGATAGTACACAGTGCTTTATGAAATCAAAGAAAATGAAGATCCAAAGGAACCATAAAATCAAGAGCAACAACAAGGATCTCAAACTCTTGCAAATGTATGAAGATATACCAGGTTAAATAGAGCTCCTCAACAATTCTCTCCTGCATTGTGTTATATATTGATGTATGATTCTAGTGAACCATAATGTTATAATGACGCAATGCAGGTAGAAACGAGAAAGAAGTGGGAGAAAGACATGAATGAGGATATGGACTCATTGGTAAGAATCAAGACATGGTATTTGGTTTAGTTTCCTACAGGAAAAAGATCATTGAAGAATAAATGGGTTTATAGGATGAAGGAAGAAGATGAAGGCAAGAAGCGCTACAAGGATAGACTTGTTGTAAAGGGGTTTGCACAAAATAAAGGTATAGACTTTGATTAAATATTTTCTCCTATTGTTAAAATGACTTCAATTAGGACTATTTTAAGTCTAGTGGTGGTAGAATATTTGCATCTTGAACAGTTATATGTAAAAACAACCTTTATCCATGGGGAGGAATATATTTATATGCAGTAGCCACTGGGGTATGAGGTAAAAGGAGGGTAAAAGGGAAGGAGAATTTGGTTTGCAGGAATAAAATCTTGTATAGCCTGAATCAAGCTCCAAGGTAGTGGTATTTAAAATTTTCTAAGTTTATGACAGAACATGGTTATAGTAGATTCCATTTTGACCATTATGTTTATTTCAAGAGGCTATATAATGGAAGATATATTATCTTGTTATTGTATGTGGATGACATGCTTGTTGCAAGGTATAACATGTAGTATATAAGTGTTCTTAGAAGGAAACTACCTAAATCATTTGCGATGAAGGATTTGGGTGTTATAAACCAAATCCTTAGTATGAGAATAACAAGAGATAGGAAAAATCACAAATTTACATTGTCTCAAGGTGAGTACATAGAAAAGGTGTTGGAGAGGTTTAGAATGAAGAATCCAAAACCAATTAGTATACCTTTGACCAACCATTTCAAGCTAAGTAAGGAGATGTGTCCCAAGACACAGGAAGAGATAGAATACATGTCTAAGGTTCCCTATTCATCAACAGTTGGAATCTTGATGTATTCCATGGTGTGCACAAGACCAGATATCACACATGCAGTGGGATTTGTGACTAGGTATATGAAAAATCTAGGTAAAGAGAATTAGATGATGGTACAATGGATTCTTAATTGTTTGATAGGTACCACTTCTCATGCATTATGTTTTGGAGGTTCAGACATTGTTTTATAGGGATATGTTGACACATATATGGTTGGTGATAAAGATAGCAGGAGGAGCACCATAGAGTATGTTTTTACTGTAGGTGGAACATCAATAAGTTGTATTTTGAAACTACAAAAGGTTGTTTCACTTTCAAGAACAGAAGTAGAGTATGTTTCTTATACAGAGGCTAGTAAAGATATTATTAGGTTGCAGAGGTTCATGTAGGAATTGGGTAAGAAGAAAAAGAGAAATAGGTTGTATAGTGATAGCCAGAGTTCCATTCATCTTGCAAAGAACTTAGGATTTTAATTGAAGAATGAAAATATACAGTGAAAGTATCATTTCATAATATTTGTTCTTGAATATGAACTATTAAAGTTGGAAAAGATACATACTAGCCAGAATCCTACATACATGTTGACAAAGGTAGTAACCTAGAGAAACTAAGTTCCTTCTTGGTTTCTATTGGCCTTCAAGTGTGAAGACAAAGATGATAAATTTTCTAGGTCCAAGGTTCAAAGAATAGTCCAGCAAGGGCAGCATCAGTGGAGTTGTTGTGATTAGTCTCTGAGTGGGAGATTCTTGGTTGTGGAGCCTAATTTTCCACATTCATAGATGTTATTATTCAACCGTGTTTGTACCCTAGTTTTGTACACTCATCCTAGAAGGGGGTGCGAGGGCCAGCACCCCTAAATAATTTTTTGGAATGTTTTTATTCCAACAGTTTATGGGCCCATGGTATTTGGTGACCTGTAGTATTTTCCCATGGTAATTCCATTATAAAAGGAAAGTATTGTAATATGAAAGTGTATTGTATTGTAGCGGAGACTGTGATTATGTGAGAGAGACTGTGAGAGAGTGAAGAGGAAGTGCAGCATTGTTACTGTAGGTTATACCCCATAATTTGATTGTATGGTATAATAATAAAGGACTGAAAATTCCTATGTGGATGTATCCTATATTAGGTGAACCAATTTATATCTGTTTGTCTCTTTTAATGTGTTTTAATATTTGCATATTGTTTATTTTTATTTCTCTTCGATCCCATTTTTCTAACAATGTCATGCACTAAAGGTTGGTTTTTCAAAATCTCATGCCTTCCTCATTGATTTAGAAGCCTCCAGCCACATGGTTTCCTCTGAAGAATCATTCTCTTCATTAAATCTATCTGAGGGTCCAAGTATTCACATGAGAGATGATACTCAAATCCAAGCTAAAGGGAAGAGTACAATAAAATTAGAACATGGAGTGTTAAAAAATGTCCTATATGTTCCCTCCTTAGCATCAAATATACTGTCTATATATCATATGACTCATACAGGCTCACCAAACCGAGTTGTATTTGAATCTGAGTCAATTGAGACATCAGATATTTCTAATGGGAAGCTGATAGAAAAAGGTATTGAAAACCATGCCTCCAAGGAATATTAGTGTTGGGCACCCTAAATGGAAGTAATTAAAGCCAACATACAGAGTGTTCAATATAAATTGTCAACCCAGGGAAGTCTCGTATTTCAAGGATAATATGCACTATATATGATTTAAACACTAAGTAGCTGATGCTGTAAGTAAATGATCCTACACTCATCCCATAATCCACTTAATCTAATTTACTTTCTCAAGAATGCAATCACAAGTACCTCCTACGATTCTTAATCTAAAATTGAAAGATTCAGGAAATAACATATAGATTACTATTGCAGAAAGTAAAATCCCTGATTACCAAACCATCTAAAGATCCATCCAACTATCCTGATTTAGTTATTCTAGAAATCCAAAGTACATGATTAAATTCATCTATTCTAGAAACTCAAATTACAGGATTGAAATTCTGCAATTATAAATGAGAAGGAACAAACTGCAAAGATCTAAAGAAAATAGCAATTGAAAGAACTAGGGATGAACATGGCTGTTACAACTATCACATAATTGCATAAAATACAGTTAACCTATATAGTCGACTGACACACCACACCACTACAGTTTTACAGGAGATGCAATTATTGATTATTCAAATGACACACGGTAAATTGATAACTATTCCAGCTTACTGTAAATAAAGGAAATTATCACAAAATCACACAATAGAATAAATACAATACCTAATTAACTCAGAAATACCTGTGGGAAGGCAGGCCCAACCTTCACACAGAGATGCTGGAAGTAACACACGTTAAAACACCAAGATTTGAAGAATCAAATTTCTTGTATTAAAAAGTGGCACATCAACACACAACCTTAATCACAGCTGATACAATAATTTGGTTAAATTTTCAACCCCTGGCTCAGAATAGTTCCCAATATTTATACATTTACAATCATAACATATTCCTACTATTATCGGGCAGCCATGAATATCTTTGATCTTCAGGATGTCCTAATTACAATGAGCTATTAGAGTCGTGGCAAGAGGAGAGAAGGAGATATAGGGAAGCTGTTCTTCGAGCCAGAAATAATAATCATGATTAATTGAGAAGATACTCTGTGGATTGCAGCTGATTTTGAGCAGCGATGCACTATTGCATCCAAATCTATTGCGGTCTTTTGTAGCTACCCTTGTATAGCTCGTGTGGAATAATATACTTGAACAACGTTCCTTGGCCAACAATGGAATGGATGGCGATCAACTCAGCAATGAATGTCCATCCCTCCTTTGGCAAGTTCGTCCCACTACATCTATATTCCTTACATCTTGAATTATCTTTATAAAACCACCATATTCTAGCATAATTTAAGATGTAGAGCCCTGATTACCACAATCCTAAGCATTAATAAAATAAGACAATGATTAACCATACCTATATGACTTGAGGGACAAAGTGAGGGAATAACATCTGTTTAGAATGCATAATAGAGTAGGATGAGGAAAAAAGAGGTAGATAAGGGTGGTCAAAAAGGGGTCATTTATGGGCCCAACATCTCCCCCCAACTGTCTTGTTGCATGTCCTCCTGCAATAACCTCCATTATTCTGAATCTGAATCTAGCATTATGTTCCGTTCATGGAGAGAAGAAAAGTTGTATGGGAATTCAAAAGTTCCTTATTTTTCTACAAATCCCTTATGGACAACCTAATATCTCCAACACTTCTGATCTTCTGCCCTTGTTAATGAGAAATCTTCCCTGTACAGTTTTTCTAGCCATCAGATGAGAGGAAATTTAAATTTGAGCCCCAATCAATTGACCCCACATTCCCTCATGCATCCAACATAACCCTCAATCCTAGAAAGTGCTTGTTCACAATTCCTATAACAGTAGGGGTCCCTATTCCTAAGGGTTGAGGAGGCAACCTGCCATCTATGCTGACTACCTTCCAAAGCCACTCATTTATGCATGGAAATCTGGCTGGTACAAGTCAAAATAACCGTTTCTTGAAGTTACATTATATGCTAAGTCTGGATGGCACACAAGAGTACACTCTGATGTCGAGCAAGAAGGAGATGAGGATTCTGAGGTTCACTTCGAATCCAAATATTAGAGTGGGCCTCATTGTGAGAGAAATTTTGGAAAGACCTTTCCCACTGAACATGATTGCTCACAAAGGAGGAAGAAGCCCCGAGCTAAACATCACCTAAGAAAGGGACAGGATTCGAATGGCAGTCCAAAGGGAAAGCCAACTCATGCAAATAAAGCTCACACAACAAATTCTGGTCCTCAAAATCACTTCTCAGAAATGTTTCCAGGTATTTAGCTGAGGTTTCTATTTTATATGATCTCCCTTCTTTCACAGGCCTCAGTTTAAAGCAAATAAACTGCTCAAATAAAAACACAGGGTAAGAGGAGGACGGTACTCTTGTACCCAACAATTCCTGAGAAAGAGTATAAAACTGGTCTTTTTCCACCTACATGGACTTGAACTTTTTTAGCTCTTTTAGCTGCCTTCTGTAGTTCTTTCCCATAGAGTTTCTGGGACATAAGTTCTTCTGCCCACTTTTTCTTTAATTCCCTGATGGTCTTCCTATGTTCAGCGAGGGAAACCATCCCTTCTTGATACCTCTCCACCTGACTCCTCCACTTCCTCACTTCTATTCTCAATATTAAAAGTTCTTTTGTCAGCTTCAAGATTTATTCATCTTTAGAATGTTCCTCATTATCAAAATCCAAATTGAGAAAATTTTGAGGAATTTGAGTCCATACCGTTTCACATGATGTTCCAATTTGAACATCTTGTACTCTTGAAATCACTTCTGGGGGTGTTGGTTCTTGTGTAATAGCATTCCTTCTTTGAATTCATTCCTCAAAAACTTCAACCATATGCATCTCTAAAACAACTTTAGGAGATGCTGGTTCTTGTGTAACAACATCCTCTCTTTGGAGTTCTCCTATAGAAACTTCAGCTGCTGATTGCGAGGGTGTTGGTTCTTGTGTAACACCTCCTCTTGAATTTTAATCTCCTTGTCTTCCTGATTGTCAGCTGCAACTTCAAGAGGGGGATGCAAGGCCACTGGTTCTTGTGTAACAAATCCATTCCCTTCTCTTTATTCATGCTACTCGGATTGTAGAGTTGCTTTCATGTCTTTTTCAGCATGGAGCTGTTCCTCAAGGATTTTAGTGTCCCTTGAGGATTGTGATTGCATTTGTTCATCCTCTCCTATATCCAAATTAGGAATGATATCCATTCTAGGATTGGCTTCTTGTTGCATCCTGAGAGTCTCCACAGAAATTTCTAAGGATGTTGGTTCTTATGTAGCAACATCATGGTTAACTTCCTTATTCTCCTGCTGTTGGGTTTCCATTTCTATCAATTCTGTGTCCTGAGATGATTCAAGAGTGACAATGCAAACTTCTTCATTAAATTCCAGAATATTTTCCATCTCTAATTCTTCTTCCCACATTTGGGTTGCAACTTTAACGAGAATACTCAAGGATGTTATTTTTTATGTATCAGCACCTTGTTCAACCTCATCATCATTCTGATGATGGGGTTCTATCTCTACTAGTTCTATGTCCTGAGAAGGTTCATGGGTCACAACGCAGACTTCTTCAACAAAATCAGGGATAAGCTTGGCCTCTAATTCATCTATCCCAATTTGGGTGGAAACTTCAATAAGAACATTCAAATATGATGGTTCTTGTGTGTCAGCATCCTCTTTATCTGCTACTTCCCTTTGCTGGAGTTTCTCTTGGAGAGCTTCACCATCCTTCCAATCAGGTTGTCCTTGTTCTTCCACAGCTGTAGGTATGGGTTGTTGTGTCACAAAGGCATGAACTATGACCTTGTAACCTGATTGGTTAAATATTTCTACACACATAGGACAAACCATTATTTCTTCCTCATCACCAACCTCAGCAGGATTTGATCCTTCTAATTGGTCTGCAGCTTCAACCAATGTGTGCAGCTTCCTTTCATCCTGTTTCTTGCACGCCTCCTTCCAATTTCTAGTTCCTTCTAGAGTGATTGTACTTCCTCCTTTGATATCCCATTTTCATATAGAAGTCCTTCAATTTGAGGATCTTCTATAGCCAATTCCTATGGGGCATCATTTGATTCAGAATGGGGAATTCGATTTGTGCTTCTAGGTTTTACCATATTTCCCGTCGTGTTTCTGTTGCTGGAATTGACCTAGTTATTTTTCATCTTATTGGTGGTGATACTTTTACTTCCTCTTTTGTTCTCCTCCTTTTTCTCCATGGTGACATAATTTCTAGATTTGTAGCTGATGTAGAAGGGATATCCTCTGTTTCAACATTTTCTTGTTCTTCCTTGATCAGAGTTCCTACCCATTCAGGGGAAGATTCAATGGTCAACACCTCCATGTTTTCTTCTGTTATCATGGCTCTAACATCTTCGACTTCAACTATCACAGCATCTAATGTTGCTCTAGTTTCAGCTTCCACTATTAGAGCTTCCAGATTATTTAGTCTCTCAATAGTGTTTTCTTGTACATTATCCTCCAATTGCTCTGCTTGGTCTTCTGACTAATCCTCCGATCCAGTCTTATTTCCCCCCGCCCAACTAAATTGGATGGACTCTGAACCTCCTGTTTCTCTTCATTTCCCCCCAACTGTTGATTGGAATTCTCTTCTTGGTTTTGAACAGGCCCCGTGAGTATAGGTACTTCTACTTACTCTTCTATTCGAACACTGGGCAAAAGGGCGGGTTCCTCAATTTGACTTGTAAATTGCTCCCAGGTTTGGTTCTGTTGAGCTAAGCTCCATAAAATTATTAATTTGATTAGGCCATGGTGGGTAAGGGAGGAGTTTGGATGCTTGGCTATTCTAACAAACCCCGCCATATGGTGTAAATCATTGAATAGATAAAATAGAATGTTTAGCAAGGCCCTGTGACAAAGATGAGATAATAAAGGAAATTCAGAGTAATAAACCATTTGATACCTACCTTCACAGGTGATATACTTCTTGAGGAAAATTGCTACTTGATCCCATGGCCGAGGGAGTGACTGTAATGCTATCCCTCTCCATGACTATTGAATGTGCTCCCCTTCTCTCAGAAAATCCTGTACTGCTATAGGGTTGGGGGTTCTTCATCCAAACCAGGATCTGGCCACCTAAGGAAAGCCAGTGACCTCAGCCACTATTGCTTTAGAGACTTTGATACATAACTCCCAAACTTTTGAGTGGGTTTCTTTAAGATTCAAGGAAAATTGTAGAGCTATCTCACAATGAAATCCATTCAGGCATTGGAAGAATTCAATCTAGCTCACAGCTTCAAAAATAGCAAAAACTTCAGCATTTCTTCTTAATTCTCATGTGTTTGGAGGTTCATGCCGAGTTGGGATACCCATGTTTGTTTGCCTTCAGAATTTTTTCTCAGTCCGACATATTACAAATCCCCACAATGGAGGTTAAAGCACAGAGTATGCATGAACAATTGAGAGTGGAGTTGGGTAAATTCGGAAAGTTTCAAAGCATAGGAATGTTTGGAATTTTATCCCAAATTAGGAAAGGTGGTGGTTATCAGGTAACATAAATAGCCATTAAGTTGTACAAGTGGATGGTTAACGATATGCAGTTGTAATAATGGGCATAGAGAGAAAGGTATGATTAATATTGTCAGATCTTAGTTAATAATTAATCAAGTAGATAATCAAAACCATACCTTCAAAAATATGTGATGAATGGTGACCTTTGGAAAATAGTAGAGCGTGTGAAGTGTTGGGCCCAGAAATTGCCCCTTTTGACCATCCTTATTCACCTCTTTTTTCCTTATCCTACCCCATTGAGTATGCCAAATAGATGTTTTTCCATCACTCTGCTCTTCAAGCCACCAAGGTATGATTGGTTATTGTCTTATTTTATTAATACTTATGATTGTGGTAATTAAGGCTTTATATCTCTCAATATGCTAACATATGATGGTTTATAAAGGTATTTTGAGATATTGATACTACAGGTATAGCAGGCTGAACATGCTACGAAAAGGATGGGCATTCATCGCTTAAGTTGATCACCATCCATCCTACCATTGCCCAAGGAATGTGGTCCTAGTATATGATTCCAGGAAAAGCTATACAAAGATAGCTGCAATAGAATGCGATAGATTTGGAGGTCAACATTGCGCCACTGTTTGTGTATAGCTGTGATATGAGGATATCATTATTTCTGGGTCAATTAACAGTTTCCCTATATTTCCTATCTTTCATCCTGCCACGATTGTAACAGCTGTTGCAATTTAGGGCATCTGAAGATAAGAGATATTCATGGCTTCCCAATAATAGGGATAGGATGTTATGATTTACATTGTATAAATATGGAGAACTATTCTGAGCTAAGGGTTGAACTCGTAACCAATTCATTGTATTAGCTGTGACTGAGAGTTGTGTAATTGATCTACCCTTTTAATACAAGGAGTTACTTCAGATCTAAGGGTTTTAATGTGCGTTATATCCAACATCTCTATGTGAAGGATCGGACTACCTTCCCATAGGGATTGATGAGTTAAATTAGGCATTTTAATTATTCTGTCGTGTGATGTTATGTTAATTTTATTTCTTCATTGGAAGTTGTAACAGTTGTGGATTTACAGTGTGTTACTAATTGCATCTTTTAGCTTTTCGTTGGAATGATTTGGGTTGTATGAATACAAGAAGGGTAAAGCATGATCATCTTACAACTCCCAAAACCCCACAAAATACTAACATTGCAGGTGGTCGAGATTGTGGTCGAGGTCCACAATTGGGTAGAAGAACATTCATTGACGATCTAGTTGACAGAATTGATTCTTCTACCAAGGCTCGCTATCAGGAAATACCTATCAGAAGAAGTCTTGCCGAACCTAGGGTGCCAGTGTCAGGATCCATAATGGAGAACACATGAGCAGCTGCAACATCCTCAAATACCCCTACAGAGGAGGACAAATTTAGTACAGTAGGATCTATTGATCGAGGTCCAATATATCACATTAACAAAAAGGTTGTAACTGAAGAGGAGTGGATGTAGTTCCATCAAAAATTTGTTGATCAATGGAAGGAAGAAGAGAAGAATGAAGAGAGGAAAATAGAAGAAGGAATGAGTAAGAGACACAAATCTGACGAGGAAGAGGCAATGGGAGAAAACCATCATCATGAAGATCATTCCATACCTGAACGGATGGTGGATACACTTTAGTTCCCAATTCAACAGCCGGAAGGGATAGCCCCTATGAAAAATATATCGCCATCGGTGTTTCCTCGCTTTCATGGAAAAGTGGCAAAGGATCCAGATGAATTTATTTTCGAGTTTGATATCCTCTGTCACAGCTATGACTACATCATCGATGCACAAAAGCTAAAGCTCTTCCCTGCCACTCTAAAGGACAATGCATTACGTTGGTTCATGAGCCTAGGAGGAGGAACTGTTACTAATTGGGACAGGATGAAATAGGTGTTCCTGGAGAAATATCAGGAATATTGCAACACCAAGGATAAGAGAGAAGAATTGTTTAAAATGGTGCAGAAGGAGGACGAAAGTCTGGAATATTTTGTATAGAGGCTTTTATACAATGTGCAAAGAGCTAGATAGATGAACATGGGGTTAGATGTCCTCAAGATAATCCTGCATCATGGGATTAGGGATGATTTCCTAGATATGTTAAACTTATTAGGAAAGGGGGATATCTCTAATGAGTCTTTCGAGAAAATTGTGGAATTATGTAAAAGGTACTCCAGGGGATCTTCCAGGAATAACAGATGGGACAAATGGGATAAGCTAGAACATGATGTCTTCGATAGAACTCAGAATTCATCTAATGGAGGAGCCACCCATGCAGAGATAGGAAACCTCCTTGAAAATTTCAAAACAGAAATGATGAGCTCTATCTCCTTGGAAATCGATGTCCTGAGGGAAAAGCGAAAATAGGTAGTAGAGGATCTCACACTAGGTGTGTTCTGTCCTCAATGTAGAAAGAACCACCCTCTGAAGGAGTTGCCGCTCGGCAAGGTAGAAGTGTGTCAGCTATGCGAGCTGAACCACAACACAAAATAATTCCCATCACTTCCCCAAGTGAAGGTTGTTCTATAGGCATCAACTCCAGAGGTGGAACCAGCCTACTTCATTGCACAAAAGAAGCCTTGGCAGCCTCGAAACTAAGGTATGACTCCATAATGGTTTCCATTTTTGAATAACATGAATAATTGGAATAATATGCAAAATGTGAATACACAATTCCCTTCATCTTATTCTCAATGGAACCCCTCTCAACCTTCAATGCAAAATTATAAATCCTGGAATCCCTGAGTTCAGCCACCACACTAACCAACTTCTTGGTCTCCTGGATGGAGAAATTTCCGTCCAGGGAATCAGTTTCCTCAACAACCTCCACATCAACAGCAACCATACCCTCCTCAATACCCTCAATATCCTCAATACCCTCATCAGTAGTTGTAGCTATAGTTGCAGAACAATGCTGCCCCTAATATGCTGATATGACCTCAGCTGCCTGCTCAACCTAATCCTAACCCAAATAATAAAACAACCCATCAATTTGAGACTGTCAACATGCCTGTCTACTCCCTTTCTCCTGTGCCTTGTAATGATATTCGCTTACGATTAGGGAAGGTAGTAGAGCCTATAATCATTGAAGATGTTCCATCCCCTGTACATGACGAAGGGGTGAATCCACAACATCTATCTAATATGACCCCCATCATTGAATATGATGAACATCCCACTAATGGGTCGGTCGAAACACAAAAAAATATATCTAGTGACACACAGCCTACCTAGCTGATTAGGCAACCACCGTACCCCAAGAGATTAATGCTACCAAAGGTAGCGGGACAACCTTAGTTTAACCTCTTAGGAGAGTTAAAGAATATTTATGTTAAAATTCCCCTCCTTCAAGCTCTTCAAGATGTAGCTATCTGTGCTAGAACTATTCAGGATCTGTGCACAAGAAAACCAGGAAGGAAGCCCAGAGATCCTCTCACTATTCATGTCATAGGGAAATTATCTGCATTAATAATGGGAAAAACCCTTCTGGCCAAATATGATGATCCTGGGAATCCCACTGTCACTGTGCAGATTGAGCATACACAAATACCCCACGTACTGGTAGATTTAGGAGCAACGATTAATGCCATGACAACTGAAACTATAAGAAAACTTGGGCTCACTAATCTTAGACCAACCCCCACCATTTCAGAGCTGGTAGATATCCACCATTAAACTTGAAGGAATTTTGGATGATCTTGTCATCTCAGTTGATTCTTGGGAGTACCCTACTGACTTCTTGGTTTTACAACCTAAGTCGCAGCTAGGAGGACACCCACTGATCCTGGGAAGGCATTAGTTAGCCACAGTTGATGCTTGCATCAGCTGTCAATTGGGGTCTGTGACCATATTAGATGGCACTGAGACAAAGAACCTCACTCTCTATCCTCCAGCTCAGCCGAGCCTAGAAGTTGAAACTTCTTTATGGATGGAGCTAGAGGAAGAAGAGGGTGTTTAGCCATTATTAACTATAGGGAGGGCCTTAACCTTTAAGGATGAAACTAAAGATGATGCCATTAATAATTTCATTAGTGAACCCACTTCGGTCAATAAAGAAGTTTATGAAATCCTGAACATTACTCTAGGTGAGGAAGAACAAGAAAATCTCTCAGAAGAAGCACTAGTCAATGACACGCATATAATCCCAGTATTGAAAAATTCAAAAAGTATTCCCATCGAGGTAAAGTCTAGAAAAACCCTAAATATTAACCCCAGCCTCTCCTTAGATGAACATAAGCATCTGATCAGTCTCTTAAAAGAACACAAGGGGGCATTTTCCTGGGAGTATACAGACATGAGGGGTATTCCCTCTAACCTATGCACCCATCATATTTATATTAAAAGTGACTCCAGGCCTGTGTGCCAGCCTCAATGACGAATGAACCTCAATCTTAGGGACATAGTGAAGGAAGAAATTCAAAAACTCTTGGAAGTAGGATTTATATATCCTATTTCAGATAGCGAGTGGGTTTCCTCGCTCGTAATTGTATCCAAGAAAAATGGTAAATGGAGAGTCTGTGTGGACTATAGGGAGCTGAACAAAGAAACACAAAAAGACCATTTTCCCTTGCCTCTTGTCAATCAAGTACTCGACACCTTATCAGGGAAGAAGTTATTCTCCTTCCTAGATGGGTTTAGCGGGTACAATCAAATTCAGATTGCTCCTGAAGACCAAGATAAAACTACCTTCACTTGTCCCTGGGGAATGTTTGCTTACAGAGTGCTTCCCTTTGGTTTATGTAACGCACCAACAACATTTCAAAGAGCTGTAATCGGCATATTTTCAGAATTAGTTAATGATAGTATGGAAATTTTTATGGATGATTTTACTCATTATGGCAAGGATTTTGAAGAAGCACAGGAAAATTTGAAAAAGGTTTTAACTCACTGTGAACAGACCTAGCTCTCTTTAAGCACTGAAAAGTTCCATATGATTATGAGTGAGGGATTAGTATTGGGGAATTTCATCTCTGCTGATGGAATTCAGGTGGATCCCTAAAAAATCAAGGTAATAAAAAATATACCTACTTCTGCAACTCAAAAAGAAGTGCAAAGTTTCTTAGGACTTGCTGGATATTACCGAAGATTTATAGAAAATTTTTCCAAACTTACCTCTCCTTTGTTTTCACTATTAATGAAGGATGTGCAATTTGTTTGGAATGAAGCATGCCAGACAGCATTTGTTAAGCTTAAGGAGAAGCTGTCCACAGCTCCTATCTTAAGAGGACCCAATTGGACCCTACCCTTCCACATTTCTTCATATGCTTTTGATACTACTATTGGAGCAGTTTTAGGACAGCAGGATGGTCAAGTACCTTATGCAATTTATTATATTAGTAAAAAATTAGCCCTTACTGAACTTAATTACACTGTCACCTAGAAGGAGTTCTTAGCTATTGTTTACTCCATTAACAAATTTCGACATTATATTACTGGATATCCTACATTTGTGCACACTGACCACTCTGCCATTGAATATCTAATGAATAAACCTGTTACTAATGCCAGAGTGACTAGATGGCTCTTATTATTACAGGAATTTGATATTACCATCATAGATAAACCTGGAAAAGAAAATGTTGTCACTGATTTCTTATCTCATTTCACTAATAGTGATGATAATTTTCCTGTTGAGGACTCTTTTCTAGATGAACACTTATTTACAGTTTCAACTCACTCTCCTTGGTATGCATATGTCACTAATTACTTGGCTGTAGGGAAGATTTCGACACGTATGTCCAAAAGAGAATAGAGGAAAATTATTCAGCAAAGTGCCAGGTATTGTTGGGTAAACGGTCATCTCTTTTACCTAGGCCCTGATCTTGAGATCAGAATATGTGTGAGAGAAGATGAAATCTTCCATATACTAAAGGCCTGCCATGATGAGCCTTGTGGGGGAAATTTTGCAGACAGAAGAACAGGACACAAAGAACTGAGAATGGGCTACTATTGGCTGACCATTTTTAGGGTTGCAAAAAGATATGTCCATTCTTGTGATAGCTGCCAAAGGATGGGTCAGCCAAACAGATTAGATCAAATTCCTCTGCAACCACAATCAGTGTTGAACCATTTGATAGATGGGCTTTATATTTTGTTGGCCCTATCATCCCTCATTCCAGAAAAAAAGCCTACATCTTGGTCTGTACTGACTATATAACAAAATGGGTAGAAGCTATGGATCTGGAGAAAGCTAATGACCAGGCTGTGATTGATTTCCTATATAGTGAAATATTTACCCATTTTGGGGTACCTAAGGAAGTGGTTACTGATGGAGGACCGCAGTTTATGTCACATCAATTTGAAGCTCTGCTACGAAAGTACCATATTCAGTATTGGGTAGCTTCACCTTACCATCCCCAAGCCAATGTCCAGGTGGAAAGCACTAACAAAGTCATTGAATCTATCCTCACCAAGAAACTCAAGAGCCATCATAGAGATTGGGCTGGAATAATTTTGGAAACATTTTGGGCATATCGCACCACTTGGCATAACACTACAAGTTTCTCTCCTTATGACTTAGTGTATGGGAAAGGTGTCATCTTCCCAATTGAATTTGAAATTAAGACTTTGAAGACTGCCACAGAGGTAAACCTAGATGCAACTGAAGCCCAGAAGAGGAGATTGAACCAATTAAACGAACTGGATGAGAACCAGTTGGCTGCCGTGGACCAGACATTGTTAATTCAGTAACAAAGATCCAATTGGCATGACCGATTCATCAAAAAGAAGGTCTTATATGAGGGAGACTGGGCATTGTTATACAATTTCATATTCAAAATAGATTTCAAGGGTAAACTACGCACAAGATGGCTACGGCCATACCTAGTGGACAGAGTATTTTATAATGGTACAGTCCGCCTGGTAACCATCGATGAGAACTGTGCACCATTATTTGCTAATGGTAATAGGTTGTGACTGTACCATAAGCCCATTTCAAAGGATTCATTTATCTCACAAATTGCAGCTGATCTAGACTACCAGTTAGCACAAGGGAAGGAATTTTTCTCTGCCCCTGTCAATCCATAATTAATCACTGTAAATCGCATATGGATCTTTGTGCATAAATAAATTGTTTTTATTTTATTTTATTGTTATCCTTTTTCTTTTGCACTTGATTTGTTTTTATAAATTGTGCAGGAAAGCGCCTAAGAGTGGTGGCCATTATCGGGCCTGGCGACCAAAAATCATTCATTTGTAACTTCCTACACTGAGTTTTTTTCCTTTCCCTTCAATAAATCTATCGAAGCTATGACACCTTTTTTCGACAGCTGCGACACCTCTTTCCAGTAGCTACAACACCTTTTTTCGGCAGCTGCGACACCTTTTTCTGGCAGCTGCAACACCTTTTTTTGACAGTTGTGACACCTCTTTTTCAGCAGCCACAACACCTTTTTCCGGTAGCTGCGACGCCTTTTTCCGGCAGCTGTAAAACCTTTTTCTGGCAGCTGCAACATCATTTTTGGCAGCTGCAACACCATTTTCGGCAGCTGCAGTACCATGAAACTCCATCTTCTTCCATTTCCACACCTGCAACCATGTTCTACTTTTGGCCACAGATCCCATTTCATGCAGTTGTAGCACAATCAATTTCCATCCAAAATTCTTTTATCCTTTTTGCACAGCTGTGACATCTTTTACGGTAGCCGTGACATCTTTTCTGGCAGCTGTGACATCTTTTGTAGCAGCTGTGACATCTTTTTCGACAGCTGTGACATCTTTTCCGATAGATGTGACATCTTTTCCGACAGCTGCGACATCTTTTCTAGCAGCTGAAACTCTGCTACATTTGGGTGATTTTTCTATCATTCAAGGCCGCACCTCTACTTTGATTTCTTTATGGCCTATGGCTATGAATCCTGTGTTATTGGTAGATCTTTTTGCAAGATAGCAACTCCTCCAGATATGGCTCCAATTCTTGATGCCGACAATTTGACTCATAATATAGTATTCATCATGCTTCCGACCATTTTAACACGATGGGTTTTGTTTCGCCGGTGGAGAAGGTTATTACAGCACCCCTGTAATAATTATTACATTTAATGACTGCACAACGCATGAGTATAGCTTTTTCAATGACTACAATCACATGTTCTATTATTCTCCAAAGGACATCCATCACCCATTTTTGAAGGTATGGCTTTGATTAACTACTTGATTAAGTATTAATATGATTTGACAATATTAGTCGTACCTCCCTTTTTATGCCCATTGTGGCATCGATTAACTCTCTGCTCATGTGACATAATGACTAATTATGCTACCTAATAACTGCCACCTTTCCTAATTTGGGATAAAATTTCAAATAATCCAATGCGCTGAAGCTTTCCGCATTTACCCAACTCCCCTATAAGCTATTCGTGCATACTTTGTGTCGTAATCTCCATTGTCAAAATATGTAATCTATCGAACTGCAATATAATTATGAAGACATAAACATGGGTTTTTTGGCTCACTATGAACCTTCAAACACGCAAGAACTCACCAGAAATGCTGAAGTTTTTGCCATCTTTCAAGCTGCGGGTTGGACTAAATTTTTCCAACACTTGAATGGTTTTCATCATGAAGCAGCTTTACAGTTTTCCTTGAATCTTATAGAAACCCACTTCAAAGGTTTGGGGATTGTGTATTGAATTCTATGAAGACATAGTGGCTGAGGTCACTGGTCTTCCTCAAGAAGGATGAGCTTGGTTTGGACGTCAAACCCCCACTACCGCCACAGTATAGGAGTTTTTAAGGGAAGGGGAGAAAATTCAAATGACATGAAGGGGGATAGCATTACAGTCATTGCCATGGACATGGAATCAAGTCACCATTTTTCTCAAGAAATACATCACCTGTGAAGGTAGGTACCAAACAGTCTATCATTCTGAATTTCCTTTACTATCTCATCTCTGTCAGAGGGTTCTGTTAAACATTCCATATTATTTACTCAATGATTTACATCAGATGGTGGGGTTTGTCTGAGCTTCCAAGCACCCACTCGCCTCACTTACCCACCATGGACTCATTAAACTAATAATCTTATAGACGCTTGCTTAACACAACCTAACTTGGGATTAATTTACAGCCCAAGCTCAGGAACCCGCTCCCTTGCATGGTGTTCCAATAGAAGAGGAAATGGACACATACCTGTACTTATGGGGCCTGTTCAACATTAGGAAGAGCAGGTCAATCCACAGTTGGGGGAAAATGTAGAACATCAGGAGGTTCAAAGCCCCTCCAATGTAGTTGGGGGGGGAGATGAGACTGGATCAGAGGATCAGCCAAGGGAACAAGCAAAACAATTGGGAGAGGATGTACATGAAAACCTCATGGAAAAACTAAATAGTAGGGCATCTCTGACAGTAGAAGGTGAAACTGGAGCAGCATTAGATGCTGCGACAGTTGAACCCAAAGATGACAGAGCCATGGCAACAAAAGAAAACACTGAGATGGCTACCATTGAATCCTCACCTGAATGGGGAGGAACCTTAATTGAGGAAGAACATCCCAAAGAACAAGAAAATGCTGGAACTAGGGATATCCCTTCCACTTCAGCTATAAATCTGAAAAATCCAGCACCACAGAGAAAAAGGAGGAGATCAAAGGATGAAAAAAAGGATGAAATTAAGGTACCTCCACCAATAAAAAGGAAAAGAACTAGGTCAGTCGCAGCAGCAGAAGCAGCAAAGGAAAGATGGGAAACCTTAGAAGCACAAATTGAGTTCCCCATTCTTAAACCCAAACCAATTGATGCCCCACAGGGGACAGCTGAAGAAGAACCTCAAATTGAAGGACTTCTATTCGAAAATAGGCTATTAAAAGAGGAAGTCCAAGCACTTAGAAAAGAATTGGAAAACAAGAAAGAAGTGTGCAGAAAATAGGGTGAAAGGAAGCTGCACACATTGGTGCAGATCAATTGGAAGGATCAAATCCTACCGAGGCTGGCAATGAGGAAGAAAGAGTGGTTTGTCCTACCTGTTGAGAAATATTTAATGATTCAGGTTATAAGGTTATAATTCGGGCCTTTACAACACTGCAATCTGCACCTACAACTGTGGAAGGACAAGGACAACCTAATTTGAGAGATGACGGGACTCCCAAAAAGAAACTTCATGGGAAGGAAATTGCAAATGACGAGGATGCTGTCGCACAAGAAACAACATCTTTAAATATTTATGATGAAGTTACCAATCGAAGAAGTGGTGAAATTCCCCAAGAGAAACTTCAGGAGAAGGAAATTTCAGATGAGCAAGATGCTGTCACACAAGAACCAACATCCTTGAATATTCCTGTCAAAATTCTTACTAAACCTAGAACAGAAGAACCAGAGGATGAAGTTATCCCTGACTTTATGGATGAAGATTGCACTAAGACCCCAAAATCCTTTCATGACATAGAAATAATAGACATAGAACTACAACAACAAAACAATAATGAGGCTGAACAGGGTGCTGTCACACAAAAACCAGCATCCTTGAATGTTCTTGTCCAAGTGGCTGACCAAGTGAGAGAAGAAGAACCAGGGATTGAAGGCACTCTAGAATTTAATGAAGAAATTTGTACTATGAACCCATAATTGTCTCAGGACACCAAGATACTAGAATTGGAATCACAACAATAGGGAGACGAAGAAATAAATTAGCATGTTGCCACACAAGAACCAACATCCTCAAAAATTGCAGTAGAGATTCCTGGGATGCAACAAGAGGACAACCCTAAAGTTGATGTCATTCCTGATATTGATTTAAGTGAAGATGAACAAGTTCAATCACAACCCTCAGGTGATACTGAAATCCTTGAGGAACAACTGCATACTGAAGAAGACATCCAATCCCAGCAGCATGAGGAAAAAGAAGAACAGGGCTCTGTCACACAAGAACTAGAAGCTTCACATTCTCTGGCTGAAATAGCAGTTGATGATCAAATAAAGAATAAGAATAAAATTTAGGAGAAAGTTTCTCCATAAGAACCAACATCCTCACAGTCAGCTGCGAAAGTTCCCAAGGGAGAAGCTTTGAAAGAAGATGATGTTACACAAGAACCAACATCTCCAGAAGTGGTGAATGTTGTTGCTGAAGAAATTCTAGGAGGGGTTGTTGTTACACAAGAACCAGCACCCCTAGAAATAGCTTCATATGTGCAAGATGTCCAATGTGGCATATCGGGTGATAAGGTGTGGAATCAACCCCTTCAAAATTTTATTGACCTAGATTCTAACAAGGATGAGCATCCTGAAGATGGAGAAACTCTACAGCTCACAGGAGAAATCTCAATTTTGAGAATGGAGGTAAGAAAGTGGAAGATCCAGGTGGAAGAATACCAAGAAGGGATGGTTTCCCTCACTCAGCATAAAAAGACTTTCAAGGGACTAAAGGAGAAATGGGCAGAAGAATGCATGACCCAGAGACTTTGAGAGGAAGAACTACAGAAGGAGCTAAGGGAGCTAAACAAATTCTAGTCTATGTAGAAGGAAAAAGACCATATGTATGTTTTTTCTCAATAACGCCTGGGCACTAGGGTACGTTCCTCTTCTTACTCTGTCTTTTTATTTGAACAATTTGTTTGGTTTAAGTTAATGGTTGTGAAAGAAGGGAGATCATTTGAGATAACAACCTCAGCAAAACTCTTGGAAACATTTTTTAGAAGCAATTTTGAAGACCAGAATTCGCTGTGTGAATTGTATTTGCATGAGATGGCTTGTCCTTTGGACCGCCATTCAAATCCTATCCCTTTTTTAGGAGATGTTCAGTTGAGGGATTTTGATTATTTTGTGAGCAATAATGCTCAGTGGGAAAGGTATTTTCAAACCTTTTCTCAAAATGAAGCCCACTCTAATATGTGGGTTTGAAGTGAGCCTCAAAATCCTCGCATTTTTCTTGCTCGACACCGGAGTTTTCTCTCATGCCCTATCCAGACTCGGCATATAATGGAACTATAGGAAGAAGTTATTTCTACCTGCATCAGCCAGATCTCCATACATCAACAAACGGCTTTGGAAGGCAGTAAGCATAGGTGGCAGGTTGCCTCTCCTACCCTCAGGAACAGGGACCCCTATTATTTTAGAAATTTTGAATAGGCACTTTCCAGGGTTGAGGGTTATGTTGGATGTATCATGAAGTGTGGGGCTAATTGGCTAGGCCTGAAATTTAAATTCCCCCTCATCTGGTGGCCAACAAAACCATACAGCATGGATTTCTCACTAACCAAGGCAGAGGAGCAGAAATGTTGGAGATATTGGGTTGCCCATAGGGGGTTCATAGAAAAAGAAGGGACATCTGAGTTCTCCTACAACTTCTCTTCTCTCCATGAACAAAGCACAGTGCAAGATTCAAATTCAGAATAATGGAGGTTGTTGCATGAGGACATGCAACAGGACAGTTGGGGGGAGATGTTGGGCCCAGAAATGACCCCTTTTGACCATCCTTATTCACCTATTTTTGCCCTATCCTGCCCCATTGAGTATGCCAAATAGATGTTTTTCCCTCACTCTGCTCTTCAAGCCACCAAGGTATGATTGGTTATTGTCTTATTTTATTAATACTTATGATTGTGGCAATTAAGGCTTTATATCTCTCAATATGCTAACATATGATGGTTTATAAAGGTATTTTGAGATATAGAGACTACAGGTATAGTGGGATGAACATGCTACAAAAAGGATGGGCATTCATCGCTCAAGCTAATCGCCATCCATCCCACCATTGCCCAGGCAATACGATCCTAGTATATGATTCCAGGAAAAGCTCTACAAATATAGCTGCAATAGAATGTAACAGATTTGGAGGTCAACAGTGCGTCACTGCTTGTGTATAGCTATGATCTGAGGATATCATTATTTCTAGGTCAATTAACAGTTTCCCTATATTTTCTATCTTTCATCCTGCCACAGTTGTAACAGCTGTTGTAATTTAGGGCACCTGAAGATCAGAGATCTTCATGGATGCCCAATAATAGGGATAGGATGTTATGATTTACATTTTATAAATATGGAGAACTGTTCTAAGCCAGGGGTTGAACCCGTAACCAATTCATTGTATTAGCTGTGACTGAGAGTTGTGTAACTGATCTGCCTTTTTAATAGAAGGAGTTACTTCAGATCTAAGGGTTTTAACGTGCATTATATCTAGCATCTCTGTGTAAAGGCTGGGCCCACCTTCCCACAGGGATTTCTAAGTTAAATTAGGCATTTTAATTATTTTGTCATGTGATGTTATGTTAATTTTATTTCTTCATAGGAAGCTATAATAGTTGTGGATTTACAGTGTGTTATTAATTGCATCTTTTGGAAATCTTTAGTGGCATGGTGTGACAGTCGAATGGGTAGGTAATTATTCCTTATGCAAATTGTGTGGTAGCTGTAACAGCTTTGTTCATCCTTAGATATTTTAGTTGTTGTTTCCATGAATCCTTGTAGTTTTTTCTTTGCTTTTATGGTTGCAGAATTTCATTCCTATACTTTGAATTCATAGGATAGTTGAACTCAATTTATGTACTCAGAATTCCTAGACTAGCACTCACTTCATGTCTTTTTGAATTTTTAGAATAATCAGATTAAGATAGTTGGGTTAATCATTTGATGATTTGGTAATTAGGATCTCATTTTATGCAAGAGTAATCTAGATGTGATTTCATGAGTCTTTCAATTTCTAGATCAAGAACAGCAAAAGGTAATTGTTACTGTATTCTTTAGAAGGCAAACTAGATTAAGTGGATTCTTGGGATGAGCATAGCTGAACAGAGAATAGGATTGTTCATTTATAGCAATTTAGTGTTTAAGCATATATTGTGCATGTTATCCTTGAAATACGAGACATCCCTGGGTTGATAATAAATATTACACACTTTGTATGTGAGTTGTAATTAACTTGCATATTGGGTGCCCAACATGAAGTGCAACCATTTAAGTGTAATCATTATTGCAGGTATGCTGTAATGACCTTTTCTATCGAGGAACCAAAACCATTGTGTCAAATTGGTTGGAAACATAATGAATGTTGGAATATAAATTGGAATCGTCGGCATCAGGAATTGGAGCCAGATCTGGAGGAGTCTCTAATGATGGTTGCAAAGAATTATGACAATAATGGAGGAGTCACAGTTGCAAGCCATAGATAAATCAAGCAGTTTAGCAGAGTCATGGCCGTGAATTATAGAAAAATCAGCCAATTATGGTGGAGTCGTAGCTGTCGGAGAAGGAAACATGGAATGGTGTCGCAGTTGCCAGAAAAGGTGAAACATAGTAGAAATGGAACGGTGTCACTGCCGAAAAAGTTGAAAATGGACAAAAGTGAAACGGTGTCACAGCTATCGGAATTGGAAAAAGGCTTCAAGTTGATGGGAGTTGACGGAGTTGCAGCTACACGGAATGAGGTAAAGGGTGGGAGTTTACGGTGTTGCAGCTGTGTGGAACAAGGAAATGGCAGAAGTTTTATGGTGTTGCAGCTACACAAAAGGGGTAAAGGGCAGAAGTTTTACGATGTTGTAGCTGCATGAAAGGGGTAAAGTGCAGAAGTTTTACAGTGTTGCAGCTGCGTGAAAGGGGTAAAGGGTGGGATTTTTATGGTGTCGTAGCTATGTGGAACAGAATAAAGGGAGGTAGTTTTCAGTGTTGCGACTATGATAGATTTATTCAAGAAATTCTCTTCTGATGCAGGAGGTTACAGAAGGACAACCCTAGTTAATAGGCCCGATAATGACCATTGATCCTTAGGCGCTTCCCTGCACATTTTATTTATTTTTTTAAAACAAATCAAGTGTAAAAGAAAAGATAACAGTAATAGTAAAAATAGAAATTTATTTATGTACAATTTTTTGTTTTTGTAAGATTTACAGTGATTAACTAAGGATTGACAGGGACAGAGAAATATTCCTACCCTTGTCCTAACTTGTAGTCCGGATCAACTGCAATATGTGCAGTGAATGCGTCTTTTGAAATGGGGTTATGGTACAGTCATAGCTTGTGACCATTAGCAAATAATGGTGCACGATTCTCAACAATGGATACCAGGCGGACTGTACCATTATCATATACTCTGTCTACCAAGTATGGGCCCAACCATCTTGTGCATAATTTACCCTTGAAGTCCCTTTTGAATCTTGAATTATATAATAATGACCAGTGTCCTTTGCAGAAGACTTTCTTTTTGATGAATCGGTCATTCCAATTGGATATCTGTTGCTAGATTAATACTGTCTGATCCATAGCAGCTAAATGGTTCTCATTAAGTTCATTCAATTGATTCAATCTTCTCTTCTGAGCTTCAGTCACATCTAAGTTTACCTCCGTAGCTGTCTTCAAAGTATTAATTTAAAATTCAATCGGGAAGACATCACTTTTCCCATACACCAAGTCATAAGGAGAGAAACTTGTAGTGTTGCACCAAGTAGTACGATATGCCCACAACGCTTCTGGAAGTATATCATCCCAATCTCTATGATGGATCTTGACTGTCTTGGTAAGGATAGCTTCAATAACTTTGTTAGTGCTTTTTACCTGGCCATTGTCTTGGGGATGGTATGGTGAAGCTATCTAGTGCTGAATATGGTACTTTCGTAGGAGATATTCGAATTGATGTGACACAAACTGAGGTCCTCCATCTGTAACCACTTCCTTGGGTACTCCAAAATGGGTAAATATTTCACCATACAGAAAATAAATCACAGCCTGGTCATTCGCTTTCACTAGAGTCACAGCTTCTACCCATTTCATCATGTAGTCGGTATAGACCAAGATGTACTAGGATTTCTACTTGGAATGAGGGCTGATAGGACCAACAAAATCTAAGGCCCATCTATCAAAGGGTTCAGCCACTAGTTGTGGTTGAAGAGGCATTTGATCTAATCTATTGGGTTGGCTCATCCTCTGGTAGCTATCGCAAGACTTGAAATATCTTTTTTCATCCCTTAAAAGGGTCGACCAATAGTAGCCCATTCTCAGTGCTTTGTGTCCCATCCTCCTGTCTGCAAAATGCCCCCCACAAGGCTCATCATGGAAGGCCTTCAAAATATGGAATATTTCATCTTCTCTTACACATCTTCTGATCTCAAGATCAGGGCCTGTGTAGAAGAGATGACCATGTATCCAACAATACCTGGCACTTTTTTGAATCATTTTCCTCTTTTCTCTTTTGGACAAATGTGCTGGAAGATTTCGTGTATCCAAGTAGTTAGTGACATCTGCATACCAAGGGGAGTGAGCTAAAGCTACAAATAGGTGTTCATATGGAAAAGAGTCCTCAACAGGAAAATTATCATCACTGTTAGTAAAACGAGATAAGAAATCAGCGACAACATTTTATTTTCCAGGTTTGTCTATAATGGTAATATCAAATTCCTATAATAGTAACAGCCACCTAGTTACCCTAGCATTGGTAACAAGTTTATTCATTAGATATTTGATGGCCGAGTGGTCAGTGTGCACAAATGTAGGATATCCAGTGATATAATGTCGAAATTTGTTAATGGAGTAAACAATGGATAAAAACTCCTTTGCAGTAACAGTATAATTAAGTTCATCATGGGCTAATTTTTTACTAATATGATAAACTGCATAAGGTGCTTGACTATCTTGCTGTCCTAAAATTGCTCCAATGGTAGTATCAGAAGCATCTGAATAAATGTGAAAAGGCAGGGTCCAATTGGGCCCTCTTAGGATGGGAGATGTGGATAGATTCTCCTTAAGTTTAACAAACATTGTTTGGCATGCCTCATTCCAAATAAATTGCACATCCTTCATTAATAGTGAAAACAAAGGAGAGGCAAGTTTGGAAATGTTTTCTATAAATCTTCGGTAATATCTAGCATGCCCCAAGAAACTTCGCACTTCTTTTTGAGTTACAGTAGTAGGTATTTTTTTAATAGCTTGATTTTAGAGGGGTCCACCTGGATGCCATCAGTAGAGATAAAATGCCCCAACACCACTCCCTCACTCATCATTATATGGAACTTTTCAGTGCTCAAATATAGCTGGGTCTATTCTCAGTGAGTTAAAACCTTTTCCAAATTTTTCAATGCTTCTTCAAAATCTCGGCCATACGGAGTAAAATCATCCATAAAAATTTCCATACTATCATTAATTAATTCTAAAAATATGCCAATCACATCTCTTTGAAATGTGGTTGGTGCATTGCATAAACCAAAGGGAAGCACTCTGTATGCAAAAGTTCCCCAGGGACAGGTGAAGGTAGTTTTATCCTGGTCTTCAAGAGCAATCTGGATTTGATTGTACCCGCTAAACCCATCCAAGAAGGAGAAGAACTTCTTCCCAGATAAGGTGAAAAGTACTTGATCGATGAAAGGTAGGGGAAAATGATCTTTTTGTGTTGCCTTTTTTAGCTCTCTATAGTCCACATAGACTCTCCATTTACCATTCTTCTTGGGGACTATTATGAGTAGAGATAGCCACTCGCTGTCTAAAATGGGATATATAGATCCTGCTTCCAAGAGTTTCTGAATTTCTTCCTTCACTATGTCTCTATGATTGGGGTTCATTCATCATTGAGGCTGGCACATAGGACGGGAATCACTTTTGATATAAATGTGATGGGTGCACAGATTATAGGGGATAACCCTCATGTCTATGTATTCCCAGGAAAATGCCCCCCTGTGTTTTTTTAAGAGATTGATCAGGCACTTCTATTCATCTAGGGAAAGGATGGGATTAATATTCAAGGTTTTTACAGACTCTACCTTGATAGGAACACTTTTCGAATTTTTCAACACTGGAACTATATTAGTGTCACTAACTAATGCCTCTTCTGTGAGATTTTCTTATTCCTCTTCACCTAGAGTAGCATTTAGGATCTGATAAATTTTCTTATTGACACAAGTGGGTTCACTGATGAAATTATTAATGGCATCATCTTCAGTTTCATCCTTAAAAGTTAAGTCCTTCCCTATCGTTAATAATGGCTGAACACCCTCTTCTTCCTCTAGCTCCATCCATAACGGAGTCTCAGATTCTAAGCTCGACTGAGCTAGAGGATAGAGAGTGAGGTTCTTTATCTCGGTTCCATCTGATATGGTCATAGACCTAGATCGACAGCTGATGCAAGCATCAGTTATAGCTAACCAAGGCCTTCCTAGGATCAATGGGTGTCCTCCTAGCTACGACTTAGGTTGTAAAACCAATAAGTCAGCAAGGTACTCCCAAGAATCAACTGAGATAACGAGATCATCCAAGATTCCTTAAGGTTTAATAATGTATCTATCTGCCAATTCTAAAACGGTGGGAGTTGGCCTGATATTAGTGAGCCCAAGTTTTCTTACAGTTTCAATAGTCATAATGTTAATTTCTACTCCTAAGTATATCAGTACGTTGGGTATCTGTGTGTGCCCAATCTGCACAGTGACAGTGGGATTCCCATGGTCATCGTATTTGGCCAAGAGGGTTTTTCCAATTATTAATGTAGATAATTTCCCTATGACATGAACAGTGGGAGGATCCCTGGGTTTCCTTCTTGGTTTCCTTGTACACAGATCCCAAACAGTTTTGGCATAGATAGGTACATCTTGAAGGGCCTGAAGGAGGGGAATTTTGACATAAATATTTTTTAACTCTCCTAAGAGGTTAAACTGAGGTTGTCCCACTACCTTTGGTAACATTAATCTTTCAGGGTATGGTGGTTACCTAATCAACTGTGTAGGCTATTTGTTGATTAATATGTCTTTCTATGCCTCAACCGTCATATTAGTAGGATGTTCAGTTTCTTCAATAATGGGGGTCCCTATATTGGATGAATACTATGGATTCATCCCTTCTTCATGCTAGAGGATGGAACATCCTCAATGATCAAAGGCTCCACTACCTTTCCTGATTGTAAGTAGATATCATTGCAGGGTACAGGAGTAAGGGAGTAAGCAAGCATGTTGACAGTCTCAAACTGATGGACTGATTTATTATTTGGGTTAGGGTTAGGTTGAGCAGGCAGTTGAGGTCATATCAGCATATTGGAAACATCATTATTCTAGAGTTGCAGCTGCGACTGCTGATAAGGCTGAGGATATTGAGGAGGGTATGGTTGTTGACGAAAAGTTTGATGTGGAAGCTATGGAGGGGGTTGGTTATGGGGAAATTGGTTCCCTGGATGGAAATTCCTCCATCCAGGAGACCAATAATTTTGTTGGTTAGGTGGCTATGGTGGCTATGCCCAGGGGTTCCAGGAGTTAAAATTTTGCATTGAAGGTTGAGAGGGGTACCATTGAGGATTACAATAAGATGAATGGAATTGTGTATTCATATGCTGCATATTATTCCAATTATTCATGTTATTGAAAAATGGAAACAAGTCTAGAGTCATAACTTGATTTCGAGGCTGCCAAGGCTTTTTATATGCAATAAAGTAAGCTGGTTCCATCTCTAGAGTTGATGCCTGCAGAACAACCTTCACTTGAGGTAGTGATAGGCATTCTTTTGTGTCATGATTCAGCCCACATAGCTGACACACTTCTACCTTATCGAGTGGGTACTCCTTCAAAGGGTGGCTCTTCCTACATCTAGGGCAGAATACACGTAGTGTGAGATACTCTACTGCTTGTTTCTTCTTTTCCTTCAGGACATCTATTTTCGAGGAGATGGAGCTCATCATTTCTATTTTGAAGTTTTTGAGGAGATTGCCTATCTTTGCACAGATGGCTCCTCCATTAGATTACTTTTGCGTTCTGTCAAAGACATCACATTCTAATTTGTCCCATTTGTCCCATCTATTAGTCCTAGAAGATCCCCTGGAATACCTTTTGCATAGTTCCATGATCTTTTCAAAGAACTCCTTGGAGATATCCCCCTTTCCTAACAGGTTTAACATGTCTAGGAAATCATCCCTAATCCTGTGAATTAGGATTATTTTGAGCACATATAACCCCATATTAGTTTGTCTAGCTCTTTGCACATTATATAAAATCCTTTCGACAAAATCTTCCATACTTTCGTCGTCCTTATATACCATTTTAAATAGTTCTTCTCTCTTATCCTTGGTATTGCAATATTCTTGATATTTCTCCAGGAACACTTGTTTCATCTTGTCCTAGTTAGTGATAGTTCTACCTCCCAGGATCATAAACCAATGTAATGCATTGTCCTTCAGAGTGGTAGGGAAGAGTTTCAGCTTCTGTGCATTGGTGGTGTAGTCATAGCTACGACAGAGGATGTCAAATTCGAAAAGAAATTCGTCTGAATCCTTTGTCGCTTTTCCATAAAAGCAAAGCAACACGGATGGTGATATATTTTTCATGGGGGTTATCCCTTCTAGTTGTTGAATTGGGAACTAAATTTTAGCCACCATCCCTTCAGGTAGGGAATTACCCTCATGATGATGATTTTATCCCATTGCTTCTTCATCTTCGATATCATGTCTGTTACTCATATTTTCTTCTGTTTTATCCTCTTCGTCCTTGCACTGATTGTTGGATTTTTTATGGAACTGTGTCTGCTCCTTTTTAGTCACAACCTTCCCATTAATGTGATATATCAAATCTCAATCAACTAATCCTGCAGTACTAACTCTGTCTTCCTCTACAGGGTTATCCGAGGGTGTTGTAGCTCCTCATGTGTTCTCCACTATAGAGACTGATGTTGTTGCTCCAGGGGTGATAGGAATTCTTCTGATTGGTGTTTCTTGATAGCGAGCCCTAGTAGAAGAATTGGTTATATCAACCAGGTCATCAATGAGTGTTCTTCTCCATAATTCTGGATTTCACCCACGGCCTCGACCACCTGCAACGTTAGTGTTCTGTGGGGTTCTGGGATTTATAAGATGGCCACGCTGTACCCTTCTTGTATTCATGCAACCCAAAACATGCAAACTAAAAAAAAACTGAAGAATAATGAATAAAGATAATTACTGGATGCAACTACAATAGTGTCTAATACTTATCCTCCCTGGCAACGACGCCAAAATGTTGGGCACCCTATATGCAAGTAATTAAATCCAACATACAAAGTGTTCAATATAAATTGTCAACCCAAGGAAGTCTCTTATTTCAAGGATAATATGCACTATATATGCTTTAAACACTAAGTAGCTGATGCTGTAAGTAAATGATCCTACTTTCCTGTTCAGCCACACTCATCCCATAATCCACTTAATCTAATTTACTTTCTCAAGAATGCAATCACAAGTACCTCCTACGATTCTTAACCTAAAATTGAAAGATTCAGGAAATAACATCTAGATTACTTTTGTAGAAAGTAAAATCCCTGATTACCAAACCATCTAAAGATCCATCCAACTATCCTGATTTAGTTATTCTAGAAATCCAAAGTACATGAATTAAACTCAGCTATTCTAGAAATTCAAAGTACAGGAATGGAATTTTGCAATTACAAATGAGAAGGAATAAACTACAAAGATATAAAGAAAACAACAATTGAAAGAACTAGGGATAAACAGGTTTGTTACAACTATCACATAGGCTACATAAAAGACAATTAACCTATACAGTCAACTGACACACCACACCACTATAGTTTTACAGGAGATGCAATTATTGATTGTTGAAATGACACACAGTAAATCGATAACTGTTGCATATTACTGTAAATAAAGGAAATTATCACAAAATCACACAACAAAATAAATACAATACCTAATTAACTCAGCAATCCCTGTGGGAAGGCGGGCCCAGCCTTCACACAGAGATGCTGGAAGTAACACACATTAAAAAACCAAGATCTGAAGAATCAAACTCCTTGTATTAAAAAGTGGTAGATGAACACACAACCTTAATCATAGCTGATACTATAATTCAGTTAAATTTTCAACCCCTGGCTCAGAATAGTTCCTAGTGTTTATACAATTACAATCATAACATCTTCCTACTATTATCGGACAGCCATGAAGATCTCTAATCTTTAGGATGCCCTAATTACAATGAGCTATTACAGTCATGGCAAGATGAGAGCAGAAGATATAGGGAAACTGTTATTCGAGCCAGAAATAATAATCATGATTAATTGAGAAGATACTCTATGGATTGCAGCGGCGCACTATTGCCTCCAAATATTTTGCAGTCTATTGTAGCTACCCTTGTACAGCTTGCATGGAATAATACACTTGGACATCGTTCCTTGGCCAACGATGGAATGGATGGCGATCAATTCAACAATGAATGTCCATCCCTCCTTTGGCATGTTCGGCCTGCTACATCTGTATCCCTTACATCTCGAATTATCTTTATAAAACCACCATATGTTAGAATAATTTAAGATGTAGAGCCTTGATTACCACAATCCTGAGCATTAATAAAATAAGACAATGATTAACCATACATGTATGACTTGAGGGACCAAGTGAGGGAAAAACATTTGTTTAGCATGCATAATAGAGTAGGATGAGGAAAAAAGAGGTAGATAAGGGTGGTAAAAAAGGGGCCATTTATGGGCCCAACAATTAGTTCTCACATTTTTCCATACTCATATCTAGTGTAATATATGTAGCAAATTAAAAAGGAAGGTAAATAAATTCTACCTAAAACATTTGCTTATGATGATGTTTATCCTGATGATTCATAATTTGAATATAAGGACCATGTTGAATCAAATCTTGGTATTGAGGATGAAGTTCAAATAGATCCAAATCCAAATCCAATCCCTACTCCCTATCCTAGTCCTAAATGGGCTCAAAATGTCATTGAGGTTGTTGAGAAAATGGCTAGAGATTCATCTGAAAAAAGGAGAACCATATCTTAGTTTCAATATGAGAACCTTGTGCTATGTCATACAAATCTACTTCTCATGGAGAGGTTCTATAAACTCCTAGATATATGCTACATGATGGTGAGGTATGATCAACAATTCTAAAAAGTGGTTTTACATGATTCACCAAGGTAGGTAACCATGGATAAGGAATATAAGCCAATAAAGAACAATGAGACATTGGATCATGTCTCTCTTCCTCCATAAAGAAGAGACAAAATTACCTTTCTACATGGTAAATTGGAAGAATAAATCTACAGGGAATCCTAAGGGGTACACTAATAATTCTTCCTTAGCATGCAATATAAGGAAACCATTGTATGGGCTCAAGAAATCCCCCAGGACATGGAAATCAAAGTTGAACTCTTCCATACTATCATAGAGGTTCGAAAGATGCAAGTATGACTGCAAAATAAACAACATTTCTTCTCTGATCAAGAATCATATTGGAAGAAGGTAGAGAGGTTTTCATGCATTATATCAGGGAACTAGTGCACACAAGGACCGTCACACTACATTACTTCTATATAGATGTGCAGACTGCATAAAATTTTCATAACTTTTTTTACTCAGGAGAAATTTGTCTCTTGGTGTGAAAGCTTGATCTAGTTCCATGTTGTTCATTTTTTAGGGTGGGTTTTGTTCCCAAGAGGATTTACCCATTTCCTCAGTTTATTGAGCAATTACCTTTTTGCATTAGATTGTATGGATGGCCTTTGGTCTCAGTTTCCAGGAGCCAAGATGTCCATGTTTGGATTAAGGGGGTGTGTTAGGATTATGTTAGTATTATTGTAATCCTCCCTTGTCCACCATAGCTTAAATGACAGTTTACTAAATTAGGAGTATGTTTCCACTTCATTAGTGCCATGGAGAAGTTATATAGGGCCCACCTACCAGTTGAGGCACCATTTTTCATGAGTTTAGGAGCTCCAAAGGCAAATCCATATATTTTAGGAACCCATACTGAGTCATGGGAGTCCCACCATCAGTTCACCCTAGTCTGTGTTGAGTTATGCTTCAATGGAAAATAGTAAGTTCATATTTAGTTAGTCTAGAGACAACTTTGAATGATTTAAATATATTTTGGAAATTTTCTCACCTACCTTGGTTAGTTAACTGATTGTGAGGTGTTTCAGTTGTCCAGAGTTGCACTAGTGAGCCTCCAGTGGTGATTTTGCCATAATTAGTGATCTCTATAGTCAGTCCAAGTCATGGAATTTGAATCACTCCTAGAAGATTTGAATTCTCATTATTGTATCATGGATGCATTAAATATACATTAATGATTATTTATTTATGGTTATGTTTTCAAATTGTTTTCTCTTGTCTGAATAATTTTACCATGATTGTTTGGAAATTCTTGAATTGGAATTATTCCTCGTGCATTCTTTCTTTCGTAATGAGGTTCAATCCAGCCTAATGATCCCATGGTCATACTAACTTTACATATCCCACATGGTTTTGGATTATGTACACTCCATCACCTTGGTAAACTCATAATCTACTAGGACACATAATATTGCATTTCTGGCCATTGCATTATTTGCATATAGTCTTTTATCAGCTGCATCCATTGGTGTGCTTTTTGGAACTTGATAACCATTCTCTAATAACTTCCAAACATCCACTCCAAGGGATTGCAAATACACTTACATCCTTATTTTCCAAAAGGTGTAGTTTGAACCATCAAATCTTAGTGCTTTGTTGGTGGAAATACCTTCCCGTTTATCAATATTTGTGCAAAGATCTATCTTCTGGTAGTTACACTGTTACCTAAGACACTCGCTTTGATACAAATTTTTGGTTCTTATTTATATTGAGAGGGGGGTTGAATGAGTATGAAGAGAAATTTACAAAATTTTAACTTAACAAATTATACTTCAAAACTGCTTCTGCCAAAATAGTAAATAACACAATTTGCACAAATAACATGTAAAGTAATGTGTGTGTGTGTAAAATATTGTTTATATGGATAGGAGACACCAATATCCAAAACATGAGCACCAACTCACTATGTATTCAGAATGATGCAGATAACAGAATTTTGATCTGCAATCTCACATTTAGTCTCTAATATTTCATATATTTACATAAAATATGTTTTTTATCATAATACTCACCAAAAATTACACATTTCAATACTAAATTGTATGTTTCATATTCAATTTGCACCTATCTATCTATATACATGTTTTTTTCAATCGAAAATAATCACCTAGAATACTATACTTAAGTAGAATATTAGAATCCTTAAAAAATACCCTAATGTATTTTCTTCGCAGATCTTGTTACTGGGTATGCTTCTAATTTTTGCATTGTATGTTTTTCTTCTTCATTATTTTGTGCAATCATATCTCTGCTGCATAAAATTGTTATATATCAATGGGCCATTGATACCCATGAATAAGAAGGTTTCCAAATCAAAATATCACTTCTTGTTCATCTTCAAGCTTGCATCAATACTTCCATCTCTTTCTTATTTATATTTTTCTTGCTTAAGAGATGTATCCACAAATTGGGATTCCTTTCATCCGGATATGTTCAAATATCTTAATTGTTTATTATTATAGCCACCTCATTTCATCTTTTGTTGGCGTAAACCATATTGATAATTCAACTTTGTTGGGTTTCACGCATTTATGTCCATTAACTTGGTTTTATTTATGCATATGAGTCCCATGTCTTGGTGGTATTTGAGAACTTCTTGAAATTCCACATGTATTCTCTATATACTTCTTCAATATGGTTTTGTGCATATAGAGAGACACTATTTGATATTGTTGAGGCTTGCATATACTTTTACATATTTATTCAAACTGGTTTTTTTTGCACAACATCATCAACTGTAACAACAAACTTCTAGAATTTTTGCTTCATCAACATTTTCTTGTTTGACATTTAGCTTGTTTCATGTTTGGCATTTAGCTTGTTTGTAGTTTTAAATAAATTACAAAACCAAATTCCAACAAATACATGTGGAAAGATGCATCTAATTCAAAAACCCAAACATATAATAGAGATTTGTTGTTACTAAGATAGAAAATCTTACATGTTTCCATATCTTGTAAATCTGTTGTACTAGATTTCATTGATGGTTGTTATGGATTTTCATGATTCTTTTCCATATTCATATACCAACAATACTTCCTCTAGTCCCTTGGTTTCCCATAATTCTAGAACTTCCATTTTTTTCATCCTTAAGACTTGGTATGGATCGTGATATACCATGTTGATAGATTGTGCTAGATCACCCTATCACAAATAGGGATTCACTAGTGGAGGGATATAGAGGTGATTTTCACCTCAAATATTCTCCTAATAAATAAATTACCACATCGTCAAATTTCATAGTTCCTAATGATGATTTAGTGATGATACCCGCCATATAATCCCAGGTATTCGAGAGGAAACAAACTAAAAGGATGATCACTCCGTCCTCATCCTCCAACTTTACACCAACCAAGAAAATTTTGTTGGTTAGGGTATCAAACTTATTTAGATGATCTACCAAGATTGAACCTTCCTTCATCCTCATATGATAAAAAAATTTTCTTAGGTAAACGTTATTTTTGTCGATTGAGTCTCATATAGCTCCCATAGTTTCTCCCAAGTGGAATATGTTAACCTCTTTTCCTAACTTGCGCAACCCAGGTTCTGTGTAGCTTGTTAACCCAACAAATACTTGAGATACTGATCTAAAAGAGAAAACCCCATTGGCAACACCTGCGAAGTAGGCACAGTCTCACCCGAGATATCTCTTCGATGGGTAACTGCCGGAACCATGTTTCTGCGATTGTCGAGGGATTATAGTCCCTTGGCTCGCAGCCAAGGAGCTCGACGAAGGAAATAGGATGGCTGGAAAAAGGATTTAGTCTTACACGACCGAGTACAAATACATGTCATCATGTGCAACTTGTCCTTTCTTTCCACCTCACAAGTAGAGAAACTTGTGCGGCGCAGCTGACTCATACCAACAGACCTATGACTCAAGTCGTGACTCACGACAGAAGTGCACAGACCGATATATATACATGTACCCTTCAATGACTCCTTTCAAACATTTTTTTACTAATTATAGGATAACATCAAGAATTTAAGCAACATTTATCATTATACAGAAAGAAAATAACAACCATTCACATAAACATTCAGCACATCAATCGTCCATTCAAACGAAATAGATAACATGGAAACCCATCTGGGAAAAACCACAAAGGTGCTCTTCATCTGGCATGAGAAAATGGTATAGCACCTTGCAGTCTGCAGGATACAAAATGATATTAAGATATTTCTCTACGACTTGGACTTATGGTTCTCATGCTATCTAGTTTTCTCTTCTACCCTAACTCTACTCCTAGTGTTCTGTGCACACATCAACCAGATCCATGGCTCAACAGCCCCCCGGTATCGCTACCAGACTCTTCCTGAGTCTTCCTTTCCTATGATCTATACAACATTTCAGAAAATATGGCATCCTTCACCATGGATTACCACTGAACAGACCAACAAACACTGGAAAACTAATCTAAAAACCTAATTATGATCAATAATAAGAAACTAAAAATCCAACCTTCTAACTATTGAATCCCTCTTATTTATACTATTTTACATGACCGCACAGGGTCAACTGCATACAGGAAGTCTGTTAACTATCATCATCAGCCACCCCTCAAGATACAACTGTGGTGATCATGACTTGAAACGAGGCACTATCAACCTGACTTACAAATATCCCCTCATACGTGTGTAGCTATAGGCTTATGCCGCCTTAAAATAGCCATGATCTAGATTATGCACCTTCCTCTTTTTGGCCATTATCACTTACATGCTCCTACGCTTACCTTTTCTTTATCGCCCACCTCTCCATTCTACCTGCACGGGTCCTTTTCTTCCTTCGCGATCTTCCTTTGTTTCTGCTGCGCGTGTGGCGCACCTTCTTTTCTTACACGCATGAGATTCTTCCTTGTGCTCCTTTCCCAGGCCAACATAATATGCGGTCTTTTCTTTAGCAACATTGAACAATACAGATCATGGTAGGAAGAAATGAATTGTAGAAATCTCCTTTATATCCAACTTTATCCAATCCTCATCTGTCATGCCACTTGGTGTTTTTGCAACCATTTTCAAGGCCAGGGCTTGGTCATTCTAAACCAATTAAATAATCCTCCTTCATTTTTCACAGGGAGAAATAATTGCCGACAAAATTCTTAATCTTAAACTTGGTTAAACCTCTTTCCATTGTTGTAGCTTTGATTGACACAAAAACCTATTCCTACAAGTTTCTCAATTCCATATACCATATGTTATAAATATATAAAAATTAAAGCAAATAAAAATGTCAATAGAACACAATATTTTTCTAGAAAACCTTATGTATGTAGGTAAAACTGGGGGTAATCATAGATTTCATCATTTATTATTACTAGCTAGAAATATTACAATGTTAGGCAGGGTCACTCTCCTTTTATACAATACATATGAGGGTTCTAGAAGGAACTAAAATACACTAGAAAGATATAGAAATTTTCACCTTGGGGGATCTTCCCATGAACCCCCAGAGAGCGAGGATCTTGGCCCCTCCCCGACCCCTTTGACCACCCACATTCCCGACACTTACAAATCACACAAGCTATTGTACAGGACAATACACCCTTGTAAACTAGGGTTTGCGGTTACCAACTTACTAATATACTTGAATACAATTAGCTTTTACAGAAAATGAAATAGGAATAGGAAGAGAGTTTGTCTTACCCGTCTTATGACGTTTTATCCAAGCTTTGTCTTCTCCTACTTCAACCTTCTCCAAAGCTTCTAGGGTTGCTTCTCTTTGTGAAGTTAACTCGCAAAGAGAGAATTCTTCAAGCAATATCTCATACATACATACATATATATATATATATATATATATATATATGTATATACATATATATGTATGTATATATGTATATACATATATATGTATGTATGTATATACATATATATATGTATAT
>LPNX010923610.1:105599-174021 GCA_001517045.1 Pseudotsuga menziesii
TTATTAACAAATAGTGAATAGGTGAGAATACAACCCAGCTTCTCACAAAATGACTCCTATGCAACCGAGGACACTAAGTTCTGCTGCTCCAGGACTCTGAAGGGATACCACTAGCATAACTTTTCTCTTCTAGAATTGATTTATTAGTGTAATACCCTGTGTGTTAAGCCCCAGACATATGTAATTTGTAATTTTTTATTATTGTGGCATAGGGTGCTGAAAAAAGGGTCTTTAAGGACCTAGAGACATTACTATTATTTTGTAAATATTTGATTAATGCAAACAACTAGCACATCGAGGACCACTAAAAGAGTATGGGAGGCCTAGATCCACAATGTGAGGGGGAATGAGGACATTCCTAGCACTTTATAACTTGTTTGGTTGATCTTGTTCCATATTTAGGCCTTGGAGGATTTATTAATTGATGATCAGCCAAACATTGTACAAATGACCCAAATTTTGATTAATGTATCCCATGTTGGTACTATTGATCCTAATACACCTCCTGAAGAAAATACTTGACCCATAGGATTATAAATCACCCAAGCAACAGAGGTTGAGTGTTGAGTGTGATGGCCTGCACCATCCACGAATCCTATATAGATAGAAGACTCCATTTACATTTGCTATAAGAAACAGAAGCTAATCAACAAACCCGATCACCATAAGAAAAACCTAACTATGCGAAATGTTGTACAATAATATACAATAGTCATCCCTGGTTGAAAATCATGCATAGTACCTTTTAATATAGAGCCCATTTCTAGGCTCTGCGAAGGCCGTCCCTTTGTAATCTACTAGCTCATAAGTGCCCTTCTCTAACACACGTTTGACAACGTAAGGACCATGCCACATGGGGTTGAATTTTCTTGCCCCCAAGGGTTTTTTAGCTTGGTCCCACAAAAGGGCCAAATCTCCTTCACTAAACTTCCTTGGATGGATAGATTTATCATATTGGGCCTTAACGTGACTCTTATTCACTTCTAGAGCCACTAAAGCATCTTGGCACTGCTCATCAGGCTACTCCAAATGGACCAAACATTCCTCCAATGGGGAAGTGTCTGGTAAGAGCTCTATGGCTAGCTTCAAAGAAGGGATTTCACACTCAACCGGAAATACAAACTCCACTCCATGTATAAGCTGATATGGAGAAAAACCGGTGGCAGTCTTAACCACAGTCCTATAAGCCCACAAAGCAGGTTATAACATGATATGCCAATTGGTCTTTCTTTGTGCAACGGTTCATTGGAGAATAGACTTGAGTGATTTGTTCATTGCTTCAACCTATCCATTCACTTGAGGGTAATAAGAAGAAGAATGCTCTTGCTTATATCCTAACTTCGAGGCCAACTCTTCCATCATCTGATTTTGAAATTGCCTACCATGGTCAGTGACAAGCTCTTTTGGAATACCGAACCGAGTAATAATCTAGTTGAATACGAAGTGTGCGGCTATCTCACCATTGGATTTAACTGTAGGCATAGCCTCAGCCCATTTTGTAAAGTAGTCAATAGCCACGATAATATGATGATGCCCCCTAGCGAAAGCTAGGTTTCAATCCATGAAATCAAGACCCCACTTAGTGAAGGGACCGGCGGTGATAATTGGGTGTAACAGGGCAGGACGCGAGTGCATTTTACATGAAAACACTTGGCAAGGGTGGCACTTCTTAACCGCATTAACACAATCTTTAAATATCAATGGCCATAAATAACCTGCTCTCAAGATTTTTTGGGCTATATAAATCCCAGATAAATGACCACCACACGCCCCTCTGTGGCAATCATTCAGCACAAGCTCAGCCTCTTCATGGGTTAAACAATGATGTAAAATGGAATCTACCCCACAGCAGTACAATGTGTTATCCACTATGAGGTAATTCTTGGATACGTGACGTAATTGTCATCGTTCATCCTATGAAAGGTGAGTAGGGACCTTCAATGTTTGTAAATATATGATAATATCCCCATACCATGGATCCAAAGTTGAGATCAGGAAAATGTACTCATCGACAAACGTATCTTCACAAGCCTCCTCCTCCTCACTCGGGAAATCAGATATAAGCTCCATAAAAATCAACGATTTCTTCGATTTTGCTGGAACAAACTCGAGATCAAATTCTTGCAAGACGAAAATCCACTTATTATACTTTCCCCTATCATCCTTCTAGTGAGGACAAACTAAAATGGATTGACATGGGCTACCACCAAGGTCTGGCAAAGGAGAATATAGTGTCTCAATCTTTGAACCATATGAACGGTAGCTAAGGAAAGCTTCTCCACATGGGAATAATGGATTTCTGCATCTATAAGGTTCTGGCTCAGATAATATATGACATGCTCTTGGAGATCCTCATCCTCTTGAACAGAAACCATACCAATCGTATCCATAGACGCGGCCACATAAAGAAGAAAATCATAGCTATAATCGGGTGGAATAATCACCAAGGCCAATGCTAAGGCTCGCTTAAGCACATCAAAGGAATGTTGGGTTCGCTCATCCTAGTAAAAGATATTGTCCTTCTTCAAAAGATGCATAAAGCCTCTCGTCAAATTGGAAAAGTTCACAACGAATCTCTGTAAGAAGTTTTCCATGCCTTGCAAACATTGAAGATGTCTAATGTTTCTCGGGGGAGACAATTGAATTTTTGCCTCAACCTTCAAAGGGTCGACTCTTATACCCTCTTTGGAGACAATGAACCCTAATAAGTGACCAGACTTCATGCAAAAGATGCACTTGTGAGGATTTAACCTGACCAAATAATGGCGGCACCTTTTGAACACTAATCTCAAATGGTAGGAATGACGGATCCTCTGACGAGAATGAGCAGCAAGGTCATCCAAAAATACTTCAATAATCGATTTAAGATCATGGAAGATCAAGGTCATAGCCCACGGAAAAGTGGCTCTGGCATTTTTAAGGCCAAAAGGCATCTTCCGATATGAAAAGGTACCCCAAGGACAAATAAAGGTAGTCTTATGTTGGTCCTTAGGTTTGATCTGTATCTGATTGTATCTGGAAAAGCCATCCATAAAAGAACTACCTCGCTTCCCACACACTCATCCAAAATTTGATCAATAAATGGTGTGGGAAAATTATCCTTAGGATAGGCACGATTCAAGTCACGAAAATCAGTACATATATGGATCATTCCCTGCTTCTTATCAACTAGAATGGGGTTTGAAACCCACTCCGTCAAGCGAACAGTATAGATAAAACCGGCATTCAACAGTTTTTCTATCTCAGCCTTAATTGCAGGTGCTTTCCTAGGATTCACCACATGCAAGCATTGTCGAACAGGTTTAGCATTGGGATAAGTTTTAATTTCATGCTCAATAATGCGAGGGTCGATACCTAGCATTTCCTCGTATGACCAAGCAAATACATCACAAAATTCTTTGAACAGCTCAGTATACTCTTGAATCTCATCATGGGAACATTCTGCCCCAATATAGACATTCTCAATCTTACCAGGAGCATGAGAGATATTGATAGGAGTGGTAGGAGATATATTTGTCATGTTTCCATCAGCCATTGGACTAGGAGAGCTTAATGGAACCACAGGACTACCAATTCTCTCACTAAGAATCTCCCTAAAGTCCTCACACTCCAAATGGTCAAGCTTGGGAAGGAAGTAAGAACTATGATGCAACTCTTCCCAAGGTGGCTCAACCCCAGACATAGCCTCAATAATAGCTTCATCTAAAGGAAAAACACTATCAAGGCAGTCATGTGAGTGAGAAGACTAAAATGCCCATGCAGGTAGCACATATGGGTCCTCCTCCTCTGTCTGTGAAGAGAAAAGACTAGGCTCTGCAACACATCCAAGATTATCTTGATATGCTATCATAGTTGCAAGCAACAGCACGTCCATTCCAATGGGCTCACTTGAAGGACTCGGTGTAGGAAGAATCCAAGGATATTCCATATGAGTGGTGTGAAAATACACTGAATGCAATGACGATGAAGCCTCACCGGAAGTAGACCCAATCGTAAGAACAGGTGCAGGACAACTAAATGATCCCATAAGGGATGGGTACATGCCCACACCCACACTCCCAGTTATCGGCTGAGAGTGCACGATAATCAGGACATAAGCTGCCGAAGATGTGGTAACACACAGATTCTTGAATGACATTTGATCAATCGTAACTATATTCCCATTAAATGGAAAGCATACAACTTGAAATAGAGAAGAAGCTACGGCTTTCATATTGTACATCCAATTCCTACCCAGTAACATATTGTAGTCAAGGGGCGCATCAACCACCTCGACCTCGATCATGATGGTCTTCCCTCCCAAATGGACCTTAAGAGAAGGAAGAATCTCGTGTAGCCGAAATGATCTACCATCAAACACAGTCAACATGGTAGTGTATTTAAACACCTTGGGGGAACCCAAACCCTTCCAACACACCAAAGACATCACGGAAGCAGCAACGCATTCGTCAATCACAGTGCGTTTGATGATCTTGTTAAGACATTATACATGAATCAAGAGAAACACATAGTAAATCAAGCGAGGTTGTAGTCCCACGGTTTCAAATTTGATGATGGAGGAAGAATTATCATCGTTAACACCAAGAGCAAAAGCCAAAGCTTTCCTTTGTGAAGGACAAATCTGAAGTACTTCGAGTACAGACATCGCACAAGGAGTGTGGACCAAATCCTTAACAACAGAATAGTTCTACGCGGCTCGGGCATCGGGATTGTGCCCCAAACACTTACGGAATCCCTTAGGAATGGAAGGAGAAACTTCAGGTTTATCCATAGGTTTTTCAATATGCAAAGGACTCTCGAGTGGAGAAAGTTCCTTTCCAAGGTCTTGTTGTGACGAACCATAGTCCTATGCATGAGTCACAACCTTAGCAGCACACACCATGTTGATGCAACCATGACCACTACAACCTTTCGGCTGATCTTGATCCCCACCAGACTAATCATGGGTCCTTGAGTTCATATTTTGATTATGAGGTAAAGGGTTAGTCATCACAGCTGGGCCCTACGCTATGAACCTTGAGGCTTCTTCTATCCGAGGGCACAAGTCAGTGAAGTGGTCCTCCTTACACAACTTGCAAGGAAACTTATCCTTACATTTAGGCTACTTGTCCCCCAGTATTTCGGGAATTCTTGTCATTAGAATTGGCATTTTCATTCCTATTCCCACCCTTATGATTGTTTTTACCCTTCTTCTTATTCCTTTCAAGTTGTTGGTTACCCTTCTAGTTCGATGATTGTATCGAAAGCACACTCATCCTTTGGGTGGGTTGAGACAAAGCCATGGCTTATCCTGAAGCAAATTGGTTGACAGATAATTGAATGACCTATTTCACAACTGAATCCATAGGTTTGGCACTCGTACAACAAACAATGCCATCGGCATGTGGTCCAGGTTTAACCTTAGGGTCGAAACTAGAACACGGAGCATTAGGAATGATCTCATATAACAAACCGGATTGAGCATAAATCAATTCCAATTTGTGTGCCCTAAAAATGGCTTGTTCCTTGTTCTGAACTCTGGATGTGGAAACATCTTTTTCTATATAAGTTAGTAACGACTTAAGGAACCACTCGAGGAGAAACTTCGACGATATGAAGGCTTTAATCAATCTCTTCCATCTACGCCACTCTTGGATATAGTCCAAGATATGTGTGGCTTTGTCTTGCCAAAATGTTCAGAAGAGTTCTGTACCAACGTTGTAACACACTGGTAGCTAGAAGTGGTTGAGAAAAGTCATAGCTAGGTCATTAAACAAAGTGAATGCCCCCCTAGGTAGCTCTATGTACCATTTCGTGGTAAGCCCATTGAGGGTGCGTTGAAATAGCCTTAAATGGATCGAATCTTCATGTAAGGTGTTAGAAGAGCACCATAGGTGAAATGTAGTAACATGTTCACTCAGATATTCTCCTGGTTTTCCCTCAAACTTGGGAATTTTCAAGGGAAGCTTCATAGGGACAGCCGACCAAGCCGGTTCATAAGATACCAGATTGTTCGTTAGTCTTGACAAGTCAGGCAGATTTAACGATGCAAGGAAAGGGAGCCTAAGTTGAGCAGTTCTATGAGGCACTTCCTGATAATTTTGGTTGAAATAGGACTGATTACCATAACCACCATGGCCATGGCCATAGTATCCTCCTCTCGTTTGACCTATGTAGGGTGGCATGGAAGCACCATAATGTGGTGTACCTTGACTATGTGGGGGTACAAAGCCATGATTAGGAGAGTAAGCGAGTTATTGATACCTATACCCATAAGGTGAATAAATCTGTGTATACTGTGGTCCATAATATGGTCCATAAGAAGTCCCATGAGATGTCCCATGAGAAACTCCATAGGTAGGAATAGACATTCCAGAAGTAAGAATATGACCTCCAGAAGTAGGAATACGACCTCCCGATACAATAGGAGGTACTTGACTCTGAGACACAACTACACGAGTAGCAGTAGTACGCATATGGATTGTAACAACATTTCGGCCTGAAGGACCACATGAATGATGGGGAGGAATAGCATTCGAAGAACTAGGAATAGAGGACGAAGGGACATGTGAAATCATGTAAGTGGTATTCCCTACATTCACTCGTCTTAGCTCTAGTATCCGAATAGGACTACTAGCACTAGGTATAGGATGAACATAAGATGTATCCTCCATCATCAGGATGGAGGGTGCAATGTGGTTCATGATCCTAAATCTCTCTGCATGGGAAGGAATGGGAATGCCCCTGGGCATAGTGCTGGGATCAAATTCTGACTCGGCATGGAATGCCGGATCATGTGCAGGGTTTCCAGACATGCCATAACTAACATAACTAGTGCTCATAGGTTCATGATGAGTCTCATCATCCGTCATCCAATACCAATGACCTATGGATGAGGGATCATACCCAGAGTGTGTAGGTATATCATGTGAAGGAGCGAACCTAGAGTGTGTAGGTATATTAGGTGAAGGATCATACACAGGAGTAGGATCTTCTTCCCCAACCTCCTGAGGTGGAGAAGACAACTCAAGAATTTCGTCTTCATGATCTCTCATCATGTGTGAATCAATGTGAGAAGTAGTCCACCTGGACTGTCTATTTCTCTCTCCCAAAGGAGGAGGAGATGTAGAAGGCGAAAGTCCTGCTAAACGACGAGAATGGTGGGGTGCCACACTCGAATCCAAAATGACTCAAAAAATGAAAAATACTCTCTAATTACGCAAACCCTAAGCAAGCTAGCATGCACAGAGCATACACCAATATAATCTAAATCCAATCACAAGCAAACAAGGGTAGGATATGTGAGCTCCCGAATGAATCAGGTATGTCTCGCCTAGGAGAGGCTTGGGACTCCTATACACAACAAGCGGAGGTTTGTAACCAATTATTGTGGCCCTCAGCTTCAACGCATATAGCGACTATACTGTCCGACCCCAACCTGGTCGGGATACCTGCATAATAACCCCAACAAAGTATGCCCTTGATAACCTAGGTAAGGCAACTAAGGTCACCTAAATATAATCAATGCTCAGGCAGATAGTCACTGGTGGGATTGACCGTATGGGCAAGGTAGCAAAGCCCAAAACTCCCGAAAGAGCCCCCAGATATGAATACAATACTTGAAATATCTCTAGTGCTACTCAGTTATGACTAGGGGTCATCCCAATCAATAACCGCTCACACTGCCTCGTGCCTAACTCCCTTGTAAGAGGAGGATCCTGAGAAACACTAATTATACCAAGGAATTTCACACTCTCACCTGGACAGACACATACATGTTGTTGTTTAGTGGTCTTGGAGAATTTACTCACAATGAACTATTCCAAGACCCTAAAACCTAATCTTGTTGTTGTACCCTATCAAAGAAAATAGTGTAATCCATTTTAATTAAGCGTTTATTTTATTTGGCTTTATTACTCAAAACAGGTAGATGACCATGCAACCAATGGTGTTATGACGCAACTTGCAGTCATTCCTATATGAAATCCTAACTAATACTTCTCTAAGAAAACCTATTGCAAGTACCATGCAAAGTGCAAAATGCAATGCATAATGATGCAAAGAAGCAAATATTTTTGGATTTTTTGAATAAAAATGATATACTAAAGCAAAAGAGTGATTCTACCACCCCCATACTCTGCAATCACAATCAAACATCACTCACGTAAAGTACTAAGGTAAAAGAAATCTAATGCACTAATCCTAAAACAAAAAATCGAAAATGCAATGACAAGAACATTCTTAAAAAAAAACATTTACCCTAAAAAAGGTGTCTCTGGTCAGAAACAAAGGTGTATATATACTCTAGCAGTATCAAAGGAGACTCAGCAATCATCAAAATTCACCTAGCAACAATCAATCTTCCTCTAAAAGGAAAAATTCAGGGCATACATGACTATTCGCAGTGAAACCATTTATGTATGCGGATATAGCAGTCAAAGCCACGCGTATATGCGACTGTGATTTAAAAACTCACGTACAGGAAGAAAAATGTATAAAAAGAAAGGCAAACAAATAAACTGAGAAAAAATTCACACGAATCAGACACTACTAGGCAAACCTGCCCCTAGACCCGACTCAGAAATAGAGAAATAAGAGCAATTCAAGAACATTGAATGCCAATAAAAACCCCCAAAGGACAACTACTAGGAACTCCCCAGTGAAGTCGCCAATTTTGTTACAGAGAGAAATTCGTATGGATTGGGGTACCACACTAGACAACTTGATTCCAGAAATCAATCCTTTCCTATATGCAAGAGAAACCAAATATCTAACACTAAAGGATCTCGATTCATGCCTTATTCTGGATGGTTGATGTAGATCCCCATTAAGCTTTCCAACTCCAGCTTGAATAGATAAATTGCTTCCTCAACATTCAATAAACAAGACAAGCATGCTATATATAATTGTGTTAGACCTACTCTAGCATATATAATCAATAACATATAAGCATTTGAAATCATCCATGGATCAAATATTCATTCAAATACACATTATTGGACAGGAAAAGATATTTCTATTAATATAAAATAGAGATTACAATAGAGACAACCTCTGTCAGCATGTCTGGGAATCAGAGAAACTGAGTCCCCCACTTGGGCTTCCACCACTTCAATCCTCCATCTCTCGATAGCAAGCTCACAAGCAAAGGGAAAGCTTGGGAAGAACACAAAAGTGCTCCAATGGACAAAGGGATGCAGACTCAAGTATAAGCTCCAGCAACAATGGACTATAGTTCTCTTGCTCTCAATTCCTCATGGCTTCAATGTATCCAAAGGGTTCCTTATATAGCTCTTCAATGGGGTAATGAATGGTCAAATATGAGCGATCTCAAGGCATATGGAAGGCCAGGAGACAAGTGAGTCAGATCCACATCAAGGAAAACTCCAAAAGAATTTGGCCTTTTGCACACATCCCGATGTATGTGGTTTTAGGAGTCAAACCTGCATATATATGCAAGAAAGGGTTTAATAGTCGTGTATGGAAATTTTTGCATGTTTTTAGGGATGATATTGGAAACATAAAAGGAACAAAAATGGTCCATGTGGTCTAAGGATTCTGCAGAGGGATAGGGAAGGCCATAAAAATTTTATTCACCATGTGTGATAAACTCAGCTATAACAATGTCCACACCACAAGTTGTCACTAACAATCCTGCAGGTGACCCCAGTATGGTAATGAAAACTATCATCAGTCAACTACCACCACCCATAGTAACCACTTAGACTGTCCCACCTACAACACTTGTCGGAAGTGGACCTTCCACATACACTGCCCATCTTGTCACACAGGGGGGTAATGCCCTGTCCACATACACTGTTCCTCCTGTCACACATGGGGGCAGTGTCCCTTCCATCCACAATGTCCCTCACACCACACTTGCATCCATTGGCCCATATACAATGGTGCCACCACAAGTGCCCCCAGCCATGCAGGTGCACTATGCACCTACAAACCCCGCCACCATCACTGCCCCATCTCACATTAACCTGGGGTCAAATATTCCTTTCATGGCTCATCTTAAATTTCCTGATTTAACTTGATTGACAAATGACCCCATCCGCTATCAAACCTTTTGGCCTCCCATGCCAACCAAACTGCCATAAGACATTCCCAAGTTTGAAGGCAAGGCAGGGGAGTGCCCCCAAAACCACATCATGACATTCCATCTATGGTGCTCATTAAACAACATTGTAGACGATTCCATCAGGCTGAGGCTATTCCAACACACCCTCATAGGTGCTGCAACCAAATGGTACATTGAGCTACCACAAGCTAAGTACCTAGATTTCATCTCCTTAGCTTTCATGTTCCTTCAATATTTTCATCTCCCCATCAGATATGACGAAGGGGTGGAGATATTGTTGTCCTACCGTGAGAGCATTATGACACATATAACCGACCACATCCATGAGTGGCAATGACGTCATAGTTTGTGCAAGATCCAACTTGACGAAAGGATATTTTTGGATTGGTTTCTAAAAACCTTGCTCATGTCCATAGCAAAGGATGTCACATCTGAACGTCCTCAATCTAAAGAGGAGGCCATACTGAAAGCCCAACAGTTTGACCTGATCTACGCTTAGTCTGGATACCTATACACTATCATTCTAGATGCTCCCCATCTGGGTACCACCTACCAAGATGCACCGGGGGCATCCCATGCCATAGATGCCATCATAGGCTCAGTTTCCCAACAACCACAGCACCGTCTGACACCACCTATAGTTCCACCACAACCAAGCAACACTGCTAGTGTTGCTTACCAAAACCAAGCTCTGGACTATGCCAGAATGATGTCCTAGTCTGGAGCAACAACTTCCTATGCACAACCTATGCCACTGTAGCAGGCCCAGGCCATGGCATGGCTAGCACAGCAGTACGTGAGGCAAATGCCCAGATTTGTGGCACTGCAGCCCACCCAAATTTATTATGCACCACCATTGCAAGTATTTCAAGTCCCCACCCCTACTCAACCCACTTCGTTGAGACAAGTATTTGCACAAAAAAACCATCCCAACCAACCTGCCCCCATTAATCAACAAGGGCAAGCTAGAAATAATCATGCCTGGAACCAAGCCAATAACCAACCGTAGGGAGGTGGTCAACAACCAAAACCTCCCAACAATGCCATAGAAAATCAACCTGCCCAAAACTCCCCACGACCAGATGCACCTAGACACAATGCCTCGTTGTGCACAAACCAATCGTGCACACTGTGTGAGGTCTATAGGCACTACACATTTGAGTGTCCCCTCATGGGTCACACTAAGCAGGCCATTCAGAATGAGGCCTAATAGGTCGCCAACGCTATGAACCAATCCCAACCCAACCCAGCACCATAAGGACCTCCCCCCATGGTGCTTCAAAACCCACTACCTATGCAAGGATTGGTTGCAACCACACCCTCTCCCCAGGACAATACCAATGCTCTAGGGGTACCTCCCACGGTAGAAACAGGTGTCCACCACCTGCTAGCCATGACGACTAAAAAGGTTAACCTACAAACCAGATGAAATTAGTATAGTATCACCACCAAACCCGGTGACACATCATCGACATCTATGTCCAAATCGGTCAATGCACCTCTTCAGTTACTCCCTTCCCCTCCCCCCCCCCACGCCAAGTGGCCAACAATGCCATAGCTAGAGCTGCTGTTAGCTATAGCATTATGGATGATTTGGCCCAAACACCAATGGCCATGTCCACTTTGGAGGTACTTAAAACGTGCCCAACATAGTGAAAAGCATTACTAGTTGCCCTTGGGGATGTAGACCCCTTCGACTCCAACTTGATCACATTTAACACAGAGAATGGAGAACCGTGCATGCCATCCACCATCGCCTTCCAAATCCCAGTGTTTATCTGGAATTTGATCATGAACCGGTGCATAGTGGATGAGGGGGCATCCACATGCATTATGTCCACCCTAGTTTGGTAGAAACTTGGATCCCCAATTGTGCAACCATCCTCCACAACTCTATAGGCTTATGATGGCCATCCCACTAAAGCCCAAGGATTCCTTCCCTATGTCCCCATCACATTAGCTGGGAAGATAATGTTGATCGACATAGAGGTCGTCAACACTCAACTGGACTATAACCTTCTCCCCAGAAGAAGTTATATGTATACCATGAGAGTGGTCACATCAACTATCTTCCGTCTCATGATGTTCCCCCATGAAGGGAAGATCATGACAGTTGATCAACTCACTTATCATGATCTGCAAGGGTTAATGCCACTCACCAACATTATGCATACCATCAACACCATTGATCCCCAAGGGATGACCACACACACCAATGTCGTCACTACAATCAACACCATGGTTGAAAACACACCAGCCTCTCCATTGTTGAATGTGGGTCCTGGGTTATTTGCTGATATCACCATGACAGCTCCTTTCCCCTTAGTGTCACCACCACCAACACAAAATGAGACTGTGGACTTGTGCATGGTCTCATCTAGCACCTCTGCACCCAAACAACAACCGCAGCTGCAGCCCCAACCACAACCACAACATCGTCTGCAGCCGCAACACTAACAGCAGCCACAACATCATCCACAGCAGCAGCATTATGTGCAGCCGCAACCACAACATCACCCCAACATACAACCATCAGGGATTTATATGGGCTCATCTCTAGTCCATACAATTCCATTCCTCTTCCACCCGCCTGGTGTCATGAGCAAGCCGGTAATGGCCACCTTAAGCCTACCCAACTTTACATTGGGAATTCCCATGTGGTATCTCAATCCACCAACTCAACCACCAATGCCCTGGGTTGTTTTAACTCTGATGCAACCCATTGTGGTCGAGTCTCACCCCCCACCCGACCCGCAAAATAAAAACACCGCACCCGCACCCACACCACCCCACCCGAAAAGGGATAGGGGCAAGAATGCCAAAGCCACCGCAAAACCTCGACAGATCCCGGCTTGTGTCGTCTACGAACAACAAGTCCACCCAAATCAGAATTTCCCTAAAATCCCAATGATCTGTGTGCATTTGGATGCCATGGATACAAACGAAAAAATCCCCGTGGTCGAACTCCCAACCGCGTCGATAGTTAGAAAGAAGGCATTGAGAAAAAACCATGCTTGCGCCCTTTGCGGTCTGTATGGACATTATTCTCACCACTGTCAAGACTTACCCGAATTCCAAATCGCTTTAGCTGACCTTCGTCAACGCTCCCTTGAATCTGTGATCATCCTGATTGAAGAATTTCACCCCCCACCACCTTCTTCAGACACCATGTCCATTTACATGATGTCTAGTTCTACAGACCCTCTTATCTCCACCATCACCGATAGTCCATCAGACCTATCTCTTCCATTGTTTCCGTAACCATAGCTCCATCTGTAGCCACAACTTCAGTTGCAACCTCAACCTTAGTTACGAGGGAAACAGTGGGGTTCATTCCCACTCAACATGATCCTTTTCCTTTTCCTTTTCCTTTTCCTACCATCTGGTATCGTGAGTAAGTTTTCCTTGGAAACCATTAATCTACAGGATTTCACACTGGGAGATCCTATGTGGTACCTTGAACCACCTACCCTACCTCTAAAGCCCCGGGATATGTTGACTCATGTCCATCCAATTGAGATGATTTTGCACCTACCTCCAGCTCCATCAAATACTCCTCCCGTCTCCAGTCCTACCCCTCTTCCTCCAATAGAGACTAGGGGCAAGGCCACAAAAACCAGAACCAATGCCATTTACATGATCTCTAGCACCAGTTTCCCTTTCATCTCATCGGTTGTGGAAGATACACTTGATCTATCACGACATCACTTATGCGATGATGGAGAGATCTGTAAGACCGCCTCCGGTTTTACCCCATTCCCTTTAAACCATAGTGTGGAATTGGTTCTTCCCATAAAAGACCAGATTCTATCATCTCGCCTTACAAATGACCTTCATCTCAGCAAGGGGGCATACCTCTTTGCTGACTTAGATGGATGACTCTTGAAGAAGCCGTGCAACGGGCACCACTTCAAGAGAGTCTATGCCTGATATAACCACTACGAGTCCATTATTGCGTAGTTTTTTCCCTTTTTTTGTTTTGCAACATTTTTACCACAAATCAAAGACCCCTATTTAGGGGTAGCACCATTAGCTGCTAATTCAAAGTCACCCGGAACCTGTTTGAGACACCCCTCACACCTCTGGGCCCAAATTTATATCTCCTTATGAGACCATTGTCTCATGTTTAACAAACAAATTTCGGGACAGCTTCCTGGAAGTTACCTCAATTTACGAGCGATAGCATGGTTATGCAAGTGCCTATAGACCTGTACTTGCATCACACTTGCATACCGCTACTCATGCGGATTATCGGGCCACCGCTTGTTAAGGGACACCACTTTTATTTCTTGTTTTGTAATTTAACACATAGTTGTCTACTCCATCCACCGCACCTTACGCGGGTCTCTGGACCATTGTCCACAAAATGATTCATTTTCCTTTGCATATATTTGTCATATAAGTACCCCCAGACTTGCACTCACATCACATGTAGTCAATTCCATCCACTGCAACTCACGCATGACTCTCCTAACCTCTGTCCAAGAGCCACCTTGGTTTGCGTGCCTCTACCGCACCGACTCGTGTGCCTTTGTGGTGATCTATCCCGTGCATGTATTGGTATGTTTGAGAGCCACCTGCTCTATCCATACTGCACAGATGACCTTTGGACCACTTTCCACCGTCCCGACATGGGGCACCGCCTGTGCCACCGTAATCGGTTGACCATATTAAATTTTTATTTAAGCTATTTTCTGACTCCTAAAAACAATGAAAAGATTTCCAAGCAGAGCTACTTCCTTTCTCGCTCCCTAAAGTATAGGAAAGGGAATTTACATCATCTCGTTTACCTCCTTTCACAGACTATGTAGCCCATCAAATGAAAAGGACCACCTTGGCGTATTCAAGCCAAGACCATTCCCCTCTGCATAGTTTTATGATTTCTCGAGTAGAGGGGCTGCACTTTATGAAAAATCTCACCATGGGTTGTCATTAAGATCTTTTCTAGCCTTCTCATCAAGAAAAGATTGCTGAACAAACTTGGCTTCATTCATGCTCATAAAAGTATCTAAATGGCCATCTAGTCTATATAAGTTTAACCTTTTCCGGCCTGATTGGACTACCAACGATAAAGAGGTCTCTCATCCCCTACAAGATGGGCAATCTCTCCTATGTATACTTTTATCCTTTTTCGGGCATAGGAGACTACCAACAAAAAAGAGCCCCCACTAGAGTCTTCTTCATGCTTTCAGACTCTCTAAAATTGAAAGCACCATCGAGCATTTACCTTCTCGGGCTCACCAAAAATCCACGAGATCGTACCACAACGGTGTCTCTAGACACCACCCCACAAAAAATAGTTTGGTAGCATTCCCCCTTTGGGTCACCTTTGTTCAAAGTACTCTTTAATGTGTCTTCCTTGGATCCCATCAATATCAAACATGTCCACCTCCCCCAAGTATTTCCCATCTGCAGTGACATTCCCGGTATTACAGCTATGATCCCATTCCCATGAGTCAGTTTCATTTGTTGCTTGGTCTACCCTGTCATCATACTCTTAACAAAGGAAGTTTGATTCTACTACACTGCCCTACCCTTGTTCAACTCTTTCCCTTCCCCCCCTCCCCATTCAGTGGGTCAGTCTGTAGATTGTATCACATCTTTCGGTTATCTCCCTCGCACCTCTAGTCAAGGAAACACCATTGCCTTGACCTGGGGAAGGTCTCCCTCTATCGACGACAACACACATATTCCATAGGATAGACCTAGAGGTCCCTATACCTTGGTTTCATTAACATCATTGATGAGTTCCTTAGACCACTTGAGAGGATTCCTTAGTGCCTCTTGGGATGGTTGTTTCTCATGTGCTCGACTCCAACTACATCATCGCAGCGTTGAGATTCGTACAGGGTTTGGTCTGTGCACATGCCTTGGCTGAGATTCATACAGGGTTTGGGCTGTGTTGGCGACAGTGTTCAGAATCCCCAACAGTGCTTCTATATAGATTTATGATTGATGCAGCATACTTGTACCACAAAGAATCTGACTCTCAATCAGCAAGTCCATACAGCTATGTACCATCCCAAATCCAGCAAGCCATCATTCATGAAGATATAGAATTCCATGAGAATGCCATGGGTCCAATGTACCAGTTCTTTATATCAATATTGTATTCAGCCTCACATTGAGGAAACGATTATTGTATCATCAGTTGTTTATGATCTGCTCTTGTATTTTAGAGCATAGATCAAATTATTCTTTTGACATTGTCACGAGCATGGGGATGCCTGCCTCATCCATATACATGTCACACATTATTTGTATCTCACCCATTGATGGGAACCATATTAATACAAAAACCAAAAGCCACCATGCCCCAGCCCCGGAAGCACCACCTCTACTCAGCAAAGCCTATGATGTCCATTGGCTATATGATGAGCTCCTGCCCTCACACATCAGGGGGAAATCTGTTAACCCAAAAAATCCCTCACTCAGCTCTACATGGCCTACACCACCCAAGGACACCCATGATCAACCCTCGTATCACTCCATTAGACCCCCACACCTCCCAAAAGGCTTAAGAATGAATAAAAGGGCTTAAAAACCCCAAAAAGGAGCCTAAATAACTCTCCTAATGGATAAATCCTCCAAAAAGGGGTTAAAAGCCCTCAAAGGAGCCTAAAACCCTAAAAGGAGATAAAGTTAGGGAAGAAGGGCCTAAAATCCCAAAAAAATGGGCTAAAGCCTTGACCAAGGGCTTAAAACCCTAAAAATCCCCAAGAAAGCTATAAAAGGAGGGGTGGGGGTCACTCTCAAACAACTCCTCTCTTGCATACTATTATTCTACCCGTGGATGTCTTGAGACTCTTTGCCTCTCAAGTCCCCCACATCCCCCTCTCTTCCACTCATCTTCCCCATTGAGACATAGCTCCTCCATTGTTGAGTGAGATAGGGATGTGCTTCTTCCAGCCAAGGCATGGTGGCCCATTTCACCAAAGGAGAGGTATAACCTAGTTTTTCTTATGTATTTGCTTTAGTAGCTTAGTTGTTTCAAACAAATATTTGTTTGCAGGTTTGCTTCTTATCTTGTTTTGCAGGTTTATTTATGTTTAATAGTTGTTTGCAGGTTATTGGAAGCAGAACCCTAACCATTGTTTGCAAAGGGGTTCTCCATCTTTACTTTTCTTTCTGTCTAGTTTCATTTCGGTTTTTCTTTCCTGCATTTCTCCACACAGGAACCTACCCTTCCGTCCTATAGACAGAAGGGAGCCATTCCTGCCCCTGTAGCAAGGAGAAATCCCTGCTATAGTGACAACTAGTGCAATCTACAAAAACCCTTATTGACTCACCAAACCCTAACTGAAGTTGGAGTGCAATAAATGACTAAAACTCACTGAAGGAGATCAAACACATGTCATAGCAAGCCAACCATTAAGTGCTAGTGCTCCATGACTTCAATGAACCCCGATGAGGTTAACTGAAGCTGAACTGACCATCAGAAGTTGGTGGAGGCACCCTATTGACTCTAGATCATTAAATAATAATAAATAATCATTAAATAATATATTTAATGACTGGAGGCGCCTTAACTGACTGGTTGAACTGATTGTAACCACCAGTTAGCAATTAGGTGCATTAATATCACTCAGATCACCCTCGGAGTGCTCTAGTTAGCCTCCTTGACTATAGGAGAAGGCTAAGTTATCCTCCTTGACTGTAGGTAGGTTTGGGTGTGACTGGATGATGGAAATTAATGCTCCACTGATGTCAATTAATGTCAATTATACTTAGGATAGTGGTTTAACTAGGCCAATTTGACCAAAAAGAGTGTGTATGATGGTAAATGTCTCCAACACCCCCCCTAAAGCTATACTCAAGAATATTTAGAAAACATAGATGCATAAAAATGCTAGGGCCCTGGTAACAAAGGCCATAGGTCACCCTGTACAATAAAGTAATTGCTTAATATAACCAAGGAAACGGGGAAAACCTCATGGGAAAAATACCCCCCCTCAAACTAAGCAGTAAATCAAGAATTGGTTCTTCTATGTAGCAGCATCCTGAGACTGTGCATGTGAACCTCTGAATCCAAAATAAATGAATATGTCTGGAGGAATCTTCCACTTTGGAAGAATAACAATGCACTCAACTGAATCAGAAATATAAACAGCGGCATGGTGAAAACTGAACCCATGTAGAGTAGCTGAAATCATCTGAAGAGAGAGAAAAGGTTCTTGAGTATTTGAACCATGTGTGGAACACTCAATAAACTAATATGTTGCATCCTTGAACAGCAAACCATGAGTGGTAAAATCATCCCCAAATCTTAGGAGCAAGTGTCTAAGCGGATGCAGAATGTCTTTCTCTTTACTAGTTCTGTGAGGAGATGAGCATGTGACCAAAGGTAGAGAAGCCCTAGGAATCCTTAGAATGAATGCTTGAGCTCCATAATCTGATATAACTTCTAAAATATCTAATGAATCACATAATAAAATATCATCAACCTCATAAGAGGAAACTAACACCAAATCCCCAGCAGCAAAATTGAAGAAGAACTGCGGTACTTGATTTTTCACACCGGAATTGGTGAAAGTAGCTACAAGCATGACTGAAGGCTCTTGTATTTTAAAATATGAATAAAATAATATCATATCAGAATGTAAATCATATCTACATAATTTCACAACAGATCCAAAACTATGAAATGAAATCAAATCCCCAGCAGGAGTTTTGTAGGAGACTTGCGGTACTTGTTTCTTCACACCGTTGATGAGAACAGCTACAAGCAGTACTGAAGGCTTATGAACCTGAAATTTTGAACCAAGAAATATCAGATCATATCCAAATAATATCATATTATATCTAATAAGTTTCATATCAGATCCAAAATTATGGTCAACCGAGACAGTGGATGCACAGTTGTCTTTTTCTTCAAAATTCTGAATTTTGGTGCATGCAATCCTGCAGGATTTTGATGGAATATCTATATCATGGGGAGCAAATGTGTCACTCTTATAATCTGATATTTCTTCCAAAATATCCAATTTTTTACATATTTTCACACCAACAGCAACAATAGAGGGAGAAAAATCAAATTTCTCTTCACTTTCGGAAGCAATTACTGGTAAATTTTGCATAGAATTCAAAGGAAAATCACCAGTGAATGTTTGCATGGAAGTGCAGCAGTATTTTTATTCAATATTAGATATTCAAATGTCTTCTTCTGTTTCAGAAATATGAGAATATGAGATATCAGAGATCTCATGAACTTTTGGAGCATCAGGAGAAGGAGTCACTACATGGAGACTTTCTTCAATTCGAATTGAATGTGTAGAAGATTCTGCTTCATCTTCATCTTGAACAACTTCATCAGAGAGAGTAGAGGCCGAGACTTTTGAGTAAAGAAATCTTGTGGTGATGGATTTTATCTCCAAAGTACTATTATGATCCTCATTGTGCTTGCCAAAGGTTCTATCCAATTTTGTCCAGACTTCCTTTGGGTATTCAACAAAACCAATAATAAGGTAGTACAAGCTAGGAGAAAGGGCCAGACATATTGCTCCAAAAGCTCTATCACCGTCATTTAGCCAGTCATTCTCATTCTCATAAGACTCTTTTCCAAGTCCAATAGACACCTCATAGAGACCTCATCTCTTCAAAGATGCAATCATCTTCAACTTCCATTCCGAATAGCTTGTGAATGAGGTGAGAAGAGGGATTGATGAGTCCATTCGAAGTTGTACCTATTAAAACTTGCAAATCAAAACAAAAGGGGCACTGTAAGGTCAGACAACCTGCACATTTTAGTCTTTCATCACACCCTGCATAGTCAATCAAGCAAGCTTGATCAACAAGTTCTTTACTTGGGGTATTAAGTGGTAAGCCTTGGCTTCTGGTGCAGTGCTGGACTTTTGAGCTATTGCTCAAATTTCATGGAGAAATCTGTCAAAAAGCTTGTTTTTGAGAGATAGATCTTCGTCCTACCATATGCTCTGATACCATATTAATTCTTGCACATGATCTAGGAACTAAGAATCATTCTCATGAAAGAATAATCAACAAATACTCATGAATTGGTGTTAATCGGAACCAGAATTGGTTTCCTCTTTGTATATTCAATAAACAATGAATGGTTAAAAAATCAATGTTAAGAAATAGTTTAAATCCATGAATAATTCGAATACCTAAGGAGACAATTCGAATTCAGTGAGTGAGTCTAGCTTAACTAGCACTCAACCATAGGTTCACACTTAGTTAACCACTTGACCAAAACCCTAATTGACTCACCAAACCCTAACTAAAGTCGGAGTGCAATAAATGACTAAATCTCAACTAAAGGAGATCAAACACATGTCATAGCAAGCCAACCATTAAGTGCTAGTGCTCCATGACTTCAATGAACCCCGATGAGGTTAACTGGAGCTGAACTGACCATCAGAAGTTGGTGGAGGCACCCTGTTGAATCCAGATCATTAAATAATAATAAATAATCATTAAATAATATATTTAATGACTGGAGGTGCCTTAGCTGACTGGTTGAACTGATTGTAACCACCAGTTAACAATTAGGTGCATTAATATCACTCAGATCACCCCCTGAGTGCTCTAGTTAGCCTCCTTGACTATAGGAGAAGGCTAAGTTAGCCTCCTTGACTGTAGGTAGGTGTGGGTGTGACTAGATGATGATAATTAATGCTCCACTGATGTCAATTAATGTCAATTATACTTAGGATAGTGGTTTAACTAGGCCAATTTGACCAAAAAGAGTGTGTATGATGGTAAATCTCTCCAACACCTCGGACACTGAAAAAGGGGTCGAAATAGGATCAGCAGTGGTGTCAATGATAGCTTGACAAGTCACATCCACCACCAATAAGGGAACTTTAGGTTCATTATGGGAAGGATGAACCCAAGGATCTATTCTATCAACAACCATCTCGACAGAATTCCCAATACAAGTAGAACCTAGATAGTTTACAAGGGCTAGGATATCAAAAGTTCCCATTAATGATGAATACATACCAACCCCCAAGCTCTCATTATCTAGTTTGACCTGAACAACCAATGGTACGGTGGAATCATTATTTTCTATATGATCCTTTCGAGTGAAATTGAGTTCGTCAACAATGACCAAATTCCCTTTGTGTAGAAACATTACCACTCAAAGAACGACCAAGGAAATCGTACACATAGTGTAAGTCCAGCTTCTCCCCAGAAGCAAGCTATAATCCAATGGAGCATTAATCACCTCAACTTCAACATACACTTCCTTCCCTACCAATTTAATCTCAAAATATGGTAGGATACCATGCGGACAGAATGACCTTCCATTGAAAGCAGCAAGTAAGGTGTTTGATGGAACTAGCTCCAGGGATCCAAGAGCCTTCCAGAAAGACAAAGACATGACACATGTGGAAGAACCCTCATCAAGAACTATTTGTCCAATGGTTTTTCCACCATGGATGACATCTACTGACAAAGCCACATGATACGACAAGATAATATTAACATCAGACAAATTAAATTTTTCTATAAGGCTCAACAAATCCATACTACCTAAGGATGTTAAGAGTGCATCTTGCTGGGTGAGACAACTTTGTAGCACCTCCAATTATGACATCACACATGGGGTTTGGGCCAAATATTCAACTACATAGTAGTTAGACGCGACCCTCGTGTTAGTATTGTGCAATGATTTCTTAAAGACACCTTTTGGTATCTTAGGCATTACATCAACAGGCTTCTCGATCGTGAGAGGGTTAGAAGTTTCACCTATATACTTACCCTTCTTCGAGGCCTCCATCTCATAATTCTTATTTCTAATCTAGAGTAATGTCTTGGATCGCACCATGTTGATATAATTTTGGTCAGGGATACTAGCAGTGCCCCTAGCTACATTAGAAATTGAAGTTGCATTTTGTCCTTGGGGAAATGGATCCTTCGAGACAACCGGTTGTTGATTTTTGAGAAGCTTCTAATATTGATCAATGAGAGGGAATAGATGGGTCAGGTAATCTTCCTGGCACAATTTGCAGGGAAACTTCACTCATTTCTTATCTTTCTTTCCCCCATCAGAACTGTTTCTGGGATCAGGCTTGTTTTGGTTTCCCTCACCTTTCTTCCCCTTCTTCTTTTTCCCACCAGGATGCTAATTGCATTTTTTGGAGGATTGAGAAAAAATAAATTCATTTGGGGGTGAGGGGGAAGCCTTTGCTTCCTCCACTGTAGAATACTTGATGGTCAACTCATGGAGTTGTTTGGCCAAAGATTCTACAGTGGGAGAACTCACTGAACCAACCACACCATCAGCATGGGGTCCAGGCTTAGGTTTCTCAACACTATGGGAAGACCGCGGTGCCTCAGGTATGATTTCATATAGTATCCCTGACTGGGCATATATCAAATCCAACTACTAGACCCTGAGGATGGCATCTTCTTCAATATTTACCCCTGAAGTGGATAAATCCTTATATATATAAGGCAACAATTACTTAAGGAACCACTCTAACAGAAACTCGAGGGGGATGGTGGATTTTATAAGCCTCTTCCATATTTTCCACTATTGGATATGATACGAAATGTCAGTGGATTTATCTTTCCTAAAGGTAGACAAGAGGCCTGTGCTGACATCATACCAGACAAGAAGCTATAAGTAGTTCAAGAACACCACCGCTAAGTCCAAAAAAATATCAAACCACAGGAGAGGGAAATTTAATATACCACTTTGCTGCAACGCCAGTTATATTTATTTGGAACAACCTCAACCGAATGATGTCATCGTTCAGTGAGTTAGAAGAGAACCAAAAATGGAACATGGTGACATGGGCCTTTGGATCTTCCACATTTTTTACTTTGAATTTGGGAATGCCCAAAGGTAACTTGGTTGGAACAGGTGGCCACATAGAATTGTGTTTCACCGGGTCATTCATCAACTTGTTCAAGTCTAGAAAGTTCAAAGTTGTCATAAATGAAAGTTTGGGCCTAACCAGAGCTTGAAAAGTACAAGTTTGGGAGGTAGAAGGACTTGCCCCTTGGTTCTCAAATGTAAAGGTGGGGTTGCCCCCAGCTGTCGATTGTGAAGTAGTTGGACTACTTTGAAATGGAGTCCACCCATAACCCAGTGGATTATTTCTATGCAGTGCAGTATAAGTAGTTTGAGCTCCTCTAGATGAAACTAGATTCTGAAATATTGGAGCGGGTATCCTTTCGCCAAAAAGCGAGAAAGGAGAGCTCGTGAATGGAACTAAAACTGGAGTTTGGAAATCTTGACCATAGGTGTTTGTATTTCCAAACTGCATCCCCATGTATGTAGATGTAGGAACTACATAAGAACTGGATGGGGGAATATGCCCCCCATTCCAAGGAAATCCCTAAACAAATAAAGAGGATCCAATAGGACCACTCTAAGCAGTGTGTGTGAAAGCGGGGGAAGCAAAAGGTGCACTGGGAATACCAATGACCACCCCACTAGAAGGCCTACTACATTCATGGAAGCCGATGGTTGAACCACCCGACTACTTGTAGTTAAAGGGGTAGCAGGTATATTTGATCTAGGAGTACCAACCGGGGGAGGTGGTACTCCTTCAATCAAAATGGTTGAAATGGGGGTATACGACCCTCTCCCGAGCTAGCCATAATTCTGCTCACAGGAACACCAATCACATGTGAATCAAATGGAAGAACCTGGACGATCACATGATCATTTAAGTTAGTAAGAGGTGAATCAATGTTTCTTGCAAACTCATCAGCCTGCAAGTCTTCTATCACTATTGCAATTTTATCAACCTGGTTTTTCCTAAGTTTCGGTTCACCTGGAACTTCACTAATTCCTACCAGTTCAAAATAACCATCTGTATCTAATCTCTGCCTTTGAGGGGTTGATGGAGGCTCCACTATAGTAGCTGGAGGAAGGTTTTGAAACCTTCTTGACCTTCTGAGAGGTTGGTCCTCCACAGTTAAAAATTGACTCTTCACACACCCTAAGGCCGACTAAACACAAACAAACCACACAACACTCACTACAAAATTTCCTAAAGCCAAAGAAGACACAAAGGGTATAAGATATGCTTTCCAAAAGAAATATGAGAGATAGTTACTTGGAATCCCTGTAGATGTTCTTAGGCACAAGCAGAGGAATCACCCAACCTCCCTCCCACACCTTCTATAGAGGTTACCTTCCAAGCCTATCCAGGTCAACCAGAAATATCCTTCCAGTGTACATGTGTATGAAACCTAGATGTCAAAGAGACTAAAGGTTACCGCAACTATATTGACAATCTGGGGGGACAGTCGCAAGCATGATTTGTACACATGGCCAGGGTAGCAAAGCCCGAAACCCTTTCAACACCGACACCACATGAGGCCCAAGAAATGGTATTGACAGAAGTCCCTAGATGCGCAAAAATATTGGTCTATGCTTTGACAAGGAATCGGAGGGTTATCTCCTCAGTCCAAGTCTCCACACGACCTTGTTCTTAACTCCCATTTAGGGTATTTTTTAAGGATTCTAATATGATACTTAAGTATAGTATTCTAGGCATTTGTTTTGGATTGAAAAAAAACATGTCTATAGATAGGTAGGTGAATATTAAATAAGAAACATAAAATTAACACTGGAATGTGTGAATATTGGTGAATATTATGATAAATATATATATATATATATATATATATTATGTAAATATAGGCGATATTAGACACTAAAAATGACCAAATAGTGAAGTTGTTTTTTGAGAAAGCCCAAAAATAGCCAATTCATGAAATTTCTCCCCTAAAAATTACCCTGCTCCCATTTGAGAGGAGCTTCCTAGATACAATCAACATAGAAGAGGATTTACTTATCAATTGGCCAACTCCATCTTAAATCAAATATTTGTAGATAGTTTAAACTCCCTAATCCACAAGTCTAGCCTAAGCTAGTTGGTGTAGGAGCCCAAAAAATAAGACTTACTAATAATTTTTAATCATACCATTCATTTTAAAAGGTTGTTTTTAGTCAGAGGTAAATGGCGTGAAACTAGTGTGATGTTATAGACTCGATAAGAAAAAGCAAAATGATGTATAAAGCAAATTTCAAAGTAAATTATGATTGCTGAAACCAAACTTCTTTTCTTTTTGTAAATATAATGAATTTATAACTAAGTGTGAGAAAAATAAGACTTCTTTATATAATTTTGAATTTTTATTTGAAAAATACTGAAAAGAAACAACTAAATGCAGCTAAATGCAAAAAGTATAAAATGTTTGTCTTCTCTTTTCAAAAACTTCAAAAACTATAATGAAACTAAATGAAATTATTGGGCAAGTTAGAATAATAAAAGCATATAAAAAGTGAAATGAGGCATAATGGACCTAAAGCAACCTACTTCAACCAACAAGAAGAAGACTTGGAAAAAACCCGACTTGGAGAAACTATTGAACCCAAAGAGTCCACTAGATTCATAAAAGAAGAGTAACAAACTGACACTACAAATCACAACACAAAGTATAAATAACCTAAAGCCCTGATCACTGACATAAACACAAGCACTCAAATTTACAAACCAAGCAGGAGGACCACCTACACTTCAGAAATGAAAGAAATTCAAACAAAAGGCTCAAAGGTTTGATGAACAAGCAAACGGTGTAACACACAAAATTCAGACTCACAGAGTCATGCCATAAACATAATACTTCCAAACAACTCAAAATCCAAAGAGATTGGGACAAGAAAACCCTATCCAACTTATAGACTGCTATAGGACACACATGACTATGTATGCATGAAACCCGCGTACGACATGCAACTATCTAGACAGCAACTCGCATGTACAAGGTCACACACATGACTGTGCACAAAGCAACCTAGGTGTACTGCTAAAAAAAATTCAAAGAAAAAAGACTAGCAGAAAATTTTGGGCACACTACACTGTAAACCAAAAGTAAGATAAAAATAATCACACTCAAAATCAGAATCAGAACAAAGACTGGTAAAGGGACCTACTAGATGGATCCACAATAGGCTGGACTCCCTAGTGGAGTCATCGGTTCTACTGTACAGGACAATACACCCTTGTAACCTAGGGTCTGGGGTTACCAACTTACTAATAGAATTACATACAATTAATTTTTATAGAAAATGAAATAGGAATATGAAGAGAGTTTGGCTTACCCGATTTATGAAGGTTGATCCAAGCTTTGTCTACTCCTACTTCAACCTTCTCCAAAGATTCTAGGGATTCTTCTCTTCACCTACAAAGAGCCAATTATTCAAGCAATATATCATACATATATATATCATAGGTTAGATGAAATGCATATTAACAACATAATTGAAATCATTCATTAACCAATATACATGAGAAAAGAACAATACAAAGATTGTAAGAAGAAATCTCTTTATTAACAAATAGTGAATAGGTGAGAATAGAACCCAGCTTCTGACACAAGGACTCCTCTGCAACCAAGGGCACTGATTTCTATTGCTCCAATACTCTAAAGGGATACCAGTAGCATAACATTTATCTTCTAGAATTGTTTGATTAGCCCCATCCCAAGGCCTCTATTTATACATTGGGAAATAGAGTGGGTTTCGAAGGCTAGGATGGTTGAGACAATTGGGATAGTTATGGATTAAGGCCCAACTAATAACATCTAATCACAATTTATATTTTTTAATGTCTAACTAAGGTACACATGAGTATGTATACATGCAAGGCATGTATGACACACGTGTTTCTCAAAGGAAACTCGCATGTTCCATGTACACATAGGTTGCAATGCAAATACTCGTGTGTGACACACAAGTTGCAATGAAAATAGGTGTGTGTGGAACCCTAAAATCAGAATAAAAGTATATGAAGCTGGTCTGAATATTATGCATCAATGGTCATGCACATGTATAGTTTTTAAGGAAACTTCAATCCAAATTTTCCTTTTGTGTCCTAACATAGGGAATGTCAATACTCGAACGAAAAAGTGTCGTTTAGGTTGATAACACATGTGCCCAGTCGAGAACTCTATAACAAGAATAATGGATATATGTATATTAGATTCATCTCCTAATGAACCCGCCTAAACTTAGGATTTATTAATGCATCATATATGTGCATCTCTTTAGAATAAGTTCAATTAGTTAGTAGTCGACAATCAAATCAAAATGGGTATCTTTATTAATTTAGACCCACTAGGAAGTTGGTACTTATTAGTTATTTGACCAAGTCAAGTAGTTAGGGTTTTGGATACTGGAATCCTATTTAAAGAGATATAAGGATATGAAGAGATTTATTGAGAATTATTGTATCAAACCTCTAATCAAGAGAAATTTCATCCAACCTTAAGAGCCATATGTGTTGGGATTAATAATCCTCCTTTGTCCAATATAGTCTATTTTGTCATATTGCCTAGTTTAGGAGGTCATTTATCACCTTACTGGAGTTTTGGTGCCATCGGTTCCATTGGTTCCAATGGTACTATTGGTGCCACCAGTGCCAATCCCTACATTATAGGATCCCACTATGAGTGCCACCAACATCCTCCATCAGTTGGTTGTGGTAGGTAAGTAGTTATGTTGAGCCAACCTCCAGTTATAATTAGTTAGATCACTTTCAGTTATCCTAGTGCCAATTATGCATGCATGAAGGGAGTGGTGCCTTTTTCCACCTACCTCATTAGTTAACTAATTGTAGACCGATTTAGACATCCGAAGTTATACTAGTGAGCATCCAGCAGTGATTGAGACACACTTAGTTAGATATTCAGTTAGCTTGACCTAGCAGATTCGAATCCTATCCATGGAATTCGAATTATATTTATTGTATAATAATTGTATTATTGATTAATGAATGGAGATTAATGTTGTAATTAACTAATCAATTATCATCATATTTGTCTCAAATTTATATTGTTCAGTGTACATTGTCTTTGATGATTCCACTGCATATTTCTCTTTTCAATTTCTCTCATTTTATGGTATATCAATGGCTCACAAATTTAACATGGTATTAGAGCCTTGTTTAGGATAGCAGAAATTCTTGTTTGATCTCCATCATACACCAGAAGCAGCTAATTTTCCACATAAATCCTGGAATCATAACATTTTTCCCTCTAGATTTTGTCCAAAGAAGTCTATCCAGGTGTGACAGACACTTAGAAAGTGTAAATTTCAAGGTGTAAAATCTTGAACTAACATATGATTGTGAATTGGTTTGTTTTGCAGGTGCAAATTCAATATGGATTTGATATTATCAGTTCCTCTTCTTACTCCATTCACAAGATATTCAAAATGGAAATTGAATATGATATTATATCTAAAGAGACAAGGTCTCTATGAGGTATCTATTGGAATCAGAAAGACTCTTATGAATATGAGAATGACTGGATAAATTATGGTAATAGATGATTTGGAATGATATGTATGGCCTTTTCTCCAAGCTTGTGCTACCTTATTGATTATGTTGAATACCCAAAGCATCCATGGATAGAATTGGATAAACCTTTGGCAATCATAATGAGGATCATTTTAGAAATTTGGAGAGAAAACCTAGCACCACAAGAGTTATTTATTCAAAATTATTGGCCTCTATTCTCTATGATGAAGTTTTTCAAGATGAAGAAGAAGTAGAATCTTCTACACAGTCAATTCGAATTGAAGAAAGTCTCCTTGGAGTGACTCCTCCTACTGCTCCGGAAGTTTATGAGATCTCTAATATCTCATCTTCTCATATAGATGATCCAAAATAAAACACTTGAAACTCTATTATTGAAGAAAAAATATCCTTCCATTCTACTCAAGAATTCTCTAGTGATTATTCTATTTTAATTTCTGTGCAAATTTTGTCAGTGATTGCTTTAGAAAATGAAGAGGAATTCGATTTATCTCTCTCTCTAATGTTGTTGATGGTGTGCATAAAAGTAATACTTTGGATTTTTTGGAAGAAATATCAGATTTTAGGAGTGATTCATTTAATCCCATTTATCTGGAGCTTCCAACAAATTCCTACATGATTGCTTGCACCAATACTCAAAGTTTTATTGAAGGAGAAAATCGTGCATCTTGCATCTCAGTGGAGCACTTGGAACCTTTGTTCCACACTCTTGGATATGATATGCCCTTATTTGGATATGATATGATATTATTTTGTTTGAATTTTAAGTTTCAAGAGCCTCTAGTCATGCTTGTATTTGTTCTCATCAATTTTGGTGTGAAAAATCAAGTACCTCAAGTCTCTTTCAAGATTGTTGTTGGGGATTCGATGTTAGTTTTCTCTCATGAGTTTTCTGATATTATATTTTGTGAATAATTGAATAGTTTAGAAGCTATATCAGATTATGGAAATCAAACATTGACTCTCCATGGTCCCAGGAATTCACTACCTTTCTACTTTATCACATGCTCATCTCCTCACTGTACTAGAAAAGATGGAGACATCATGCAATCACCTGGACACTTGCTCCTAAAAATTGGAACTAATTTTACCTCTATATGGTTTGATTTTCAAGGTTAAAACACACAATTTTATTGGGTTTACTTCACATGGTTTGAATTCTCAAGAAATTTTCATCTCTCATAATTTGATCTCAGCTACTCTACATGGGTTCAGTTTTCATCTTGCAGTTGTCTATGTTCATGATTCAGTTGAGCATATTCCTATTATTCCAAAGAGGAAAATTCCTCTAGACATAATATTTTAGTTTGGAGAGGTTCAAATGCATAGACCTTGGATATTGATGCACAAAAGAACCAAGATCCTGCATTACTAGTCCACAAAGTTGAAGATTGCAGCAAAATTTCTCGATTCCTGCTTATTTTAAGGGGGGGCTTTTTGCCATGAGATTTTCCCCATTTTCCTTATTTTATAAGTAGTTTATTTTATTTCACTTAGATTGTGTGGTTGACTTTTTTCTTTGTTTCCAAGGCCCAAGTTGTCCAAACTTAGGATTAAGGGGGGGTGTTGGGATTAATAATCCTCCTTTCTCCAATATACTCTATTTTGTCATAATTCCTAGATTAGGAGGTCATTTATCACCTTACTGGAGTTTTTGGTTCCACCATGAATATTGGTGCCACTAGTGCCATTGGTTCCATTGGTGACATGTATTCCATTGGCACCATGGGTTCCATTGGTTCCATTGGTGCCACTGGTGCCAATACCTACATTAAAGGATCCCACTCCGAGTGCCACTAGAAACCTCCATTAGTTGGTTGGGGTAGGTAAGCAGATATGTGGAGTCAACCTTCAATTATAATCAGTTAGATCACTTTTAGTTAGCCTAGTGCCAGTTATGCATGCATGAAGGGAGAGTGGCACCTTTTTCCACCTACCTCATCAGTTAACTTATTGTAGATTGATTTAAACATTCGGAGTTAGACTAGTGAGCCTCCATCAATGATTTGGACACACTAAGTTAGCTATTCAGACATCTTTAGTTAGTTATTCAGTCAGCTTGATCAGGTAGATTCGAATCCTATTCACGGAGTCCAAATTCTATTTATTGTATAATCATTGTATTATTTATTAATGAATGGAGATTATTATTGTAATTAATTGACCAATTCTTATCATATTTGTCTCAAATTTGTGTTGTTCAGTGTACATTGACTTTGATAATTTCACTCAATATTTCTCTTCTCAATTGCTCTCATTTTACTGTAGATCAATGGTTCACAAATTTAACAATATGAACATTTCTTCCCAAAATTATTCTCATAATATAGAGATTTTTTCCTCCAATATTTATCGTTTTGTTGCCTAATGTTTCTTGTTTTGCACTATAAATTCTAGTTTATTGCATTCTTAATCTCTATGTAGCATGTGTTGTTTTAAGTTCCAATCATAAATAACACCACAAGTGGTATCATATCCAATTTCCTAAGCTAGCATTCCTCCTATATTTCATACAAAAAAAATATCCTAGAGATGTGTTTTGGTGTATTTAAATAAATGTAGAGGTTTATCATTTAACGGGTCAAAATATGACTGGGGAACATTACATAACAATATAATTGGTACTTACTCACATTGTACCCTATATTGGTACAATTGTTGGACATTTGTATAAACCCTATTGGATCCCCTTCAAGTAGTACTACATTAGATAAGACTTGCACGTGAAATATCGCATCCATGTACCCTTAGTTATATTAGAATCCCCATAAGAAACTTGAAACCAGCTTTAGATAATCCAATTGGTCGTCTTGTTTCTATATTGTCACTAAGCATAAAACTTGGGAAAAATACTCTCGCATACCCTGGTATTCGAGTAATATGGATAAGGAAACAATTGGTCCTCCTTGGTTAGAACGCTAATATATAGGGTCAAATACTACCATTGGACCCCATTTGTATACCAGAGAGCCAATGATAGAACCTGAAAACCCTTATCCTTATAGCCTACCACCGAAAATTCTTCATTATATCATAGGAGTCAGTGAAAAAACCATATTCTCCATGGGAATCCAAGCAAAACTCCTACATCTTTTCATATAGAAAGAACTTGGGAATTCCATCAATGTAGTAACAATCAACTAGGAGCAATAGTTCCAGTAGCGTAAATGAAAAAAATTATGTAGGTTCCCATAAACCCTTATTTGGGACCCATCATAAAAAAGTCCTTGGATTTTGTTAATCATTTTGATATATATCTCTAACAACCCTTTTTTTATGGTCCCAAAAACCTTTAATTGTGACCTATCTCAACGAGATCCTTGCTTTGTGCTAATAATTTTATTATATATCTCTTACAATCCTTTTTGTCTAGAATCGACAATCATGCCTTTCATACATACCCACAACAACGAAAATAAAGAAAACAGAGAAACTTAATTAACTAGAGAAATCAAGGTGAGAAGGAGGTTGCAAACCAAAATATACCCAGAAACATGCAAGCTACCACTAAATCCATGCAATCCATGCTTCATTCATTATATCAGTTAATGGCCAAGAGCAACATTCATAGGATGAAATAAAATATAGTTATTGATGTTATGGATTAACATCTTGGATTTGTTCCAAAACATGAGTATCCAAACTATGAATCCTTTGGCACTAAATAAATTGGCTCTCACACCCTTTTACTAGTAACACAACCTCATTCCTTTGAGATAAAGCTTCATGGAACTGCTTTCCAAATATTGACATGTGTAAATTTGATGCATTTGATCCCTTAGGTTGAATTAACCAAATGGAACATTATTTTTCACTCCATGGCATTATGGATGACCTAAAGAAATTACAAATTAGGGTTTTATATTTAGATTATGAAAGTTGGCAATGGTGGCAATGGTACCATAAATATCAATGTTTTTATGTCCCTTGGTTCCATTTTTTAAAGATCATTCATGAGCGTTTTGGTCGTGAAACTCATTACTTGGGTAGGTTGACCAAATTGCACCAAAATGGTGACTATTTTGGAATTTATTACAACATTTGAGAAATTGGTAATCTACACATAAGGCCTCTCTAATTCTCTTTTCCAAGAATTTTCATAAGTGACCTCAAGGAGGCACATTGTGCACATGTCCTTATGAAAATTCCCTCCACATGGTTGGAAGACTATCATAGAACTCAAGAAGCTAAACTAGTGATTAATGTCCAACTTATGTGCCCTTCATTTCCCACTAGCATATTGACTCCCATGGTTCATAATCCCAACAACTGCATTTCCTCCTCATTCGGAATCCACAAGTTGACCCCATATTTCATGGTAGAGCATCATTACCTAATCCTTTGATACAATTGTGATGAAAAATATTGTCAAGGGAATAAATCAAAAGAATAAAAATGTTTTCAAATTGGAGCATCTCCACATGATCCCCTTGAGGACACCACCATGGAGGGTCTGCTAGAACCTAATGTTGATGATACTATTCCTCCTTAGGAAGATGTTCTTGATATTCTAGTCTTCTAATCTCTCTCCATGCCTTATCATGTTTCTTAACACCGCAAACATTGAAATTGATCAACAAAATCAAACACCAAAAATTCATTGTATTAGTTGGGAATGTAATCACCCATAATTTCATTCATCAATGAATGAATGAAGAAACCTATTTATATATTTTCTTTATATTCAATTTTCAAATTAAGATAGACAATGGGTGTATGATGAAGTGGAATTTGGGTCCTATCACCATGATTTTAAGGAACTCTCTCTCATATTTACGTAGTATGGACATAGACATCACCTCGATGGATTTACGTTCGGTTCTCCTAAAATCATCTCATCACACCACATGGAGAAATTATTGAAGAAAGGCTGGTTAGGTGCCATTTCCTAGTTCAATGCCATTCAAGTCATGAAATATTCTACACTAGATATTCTTCATGACTTGTAACATGTCCTATCCCATTATCAATAGGTTTTCTCCCATTTCATGGAGAATGTGAACATGGTATTCCTTTAATCCCATGTAGTCAACCTCCCAAAAGAATGAAATTGAAAAAATCATTATGTAATTATTGGAGGTTAGCATCATTTGTCCCATCACAAGACCTTATTTTGTGTCAGTAGTTTTGGTCCTAAAAAAGGAAGGATCTTGATGCATGTGTCTTGATTTCCAATCTCTCAATAAATTAACCATCAAAGATAAATTTCCCATTCCTACCACTGATGATCTCTTAGATGAGTTGTATGGAACCAAAATATTCACCAAACTTGAACTTCATTTATAATACCATCGAATATGGATGAAAGAGGTGGACATACCTAAAAAATACTTCGACACTCATGAGAGTCATTGTGAGTTCTTATTCATTCCCTTCATTCTATGCAATGCCTTATCCACTTTTCATATCATCATGAATAAGATATTCTACCCTTTAATTTTCCATTTTGTCTTGGTTTTATTCGATGATATCTTGGCCTATAGCCCCACTGTTAGCACTCAAAATTTACCCTCATTTATGAAAGGATAATCCCAAGGTAGCCAAAGAACCAAGCTTTAGGAAGAATGATGACTTTTTTATTTCCAGAGAGGGATATCTTAATATTAATCTTACAGGCCATAAATGTTTGAAAAAGAAACAAAATTTTATAATGATTGTGGTTGAAACAAGTGCTCATTGGGCATGAAGTCATGTATAATAGTAAACATTAATAGTTCTATTGTAAAGGAATTTTAATTGAGTCAGGGTAGCTATTTCTTCATAGTCAAAAAGCTTGTTGTCTGGTGATAAGGAGGAAATAAGAACAATCCATTAATGTGGGAATCTATTAAGGATGAATACACTATTAAATTTAGAGGAACAATATTGTGAATACTTAAAAGAAATGGAACAGAGCATATGAATATGAATTCTGAGCCACTATAAACTCATTTACGCGTGAAAAATATAACAAAATGGAAGCTTAACATGAAAATAATGCACATATAAGGAAGGAAAGTACACATTGAAAATAGAATAACACATGAATCTCTGTCAAAAGGCCTGCTCATCTCTGAAATTTTATTAATCTTTGGATCTCTATTACAATTAACAATTTCTCTCATGGGTTAAAACCTTTGTTACATTGCAAATTATTTCTTAAATACAAAATATTCTCCTTGAGATGATAACTACCTCTATACTAATAATAGGCAAAATAAATACCTTATTACATTTGTGATATTGCACCCTAACTAACTAACTGCTCAAAATTAAATTACAGTTTTTAACTAAACTAGTCTTCAACGGTCTTCAACAATTCTTCATCGATGCAGTTTGTACTTAATTTTTCCAAAATTTTCAATTGTCTTCCACTGATTGACAGTTGGCAGCTCCAATATGGCCATTTCTTTCTCCAGTAACCTTAATTCTACATGGTCCATGTAGGAAATTTCTAGCAGCCAAGCGCAAAGAGCTCTAAAAGTATAAAATATATCACAATCCTTAGATAGTTTTTCAAATATTGTTTTTCCAGAAAAAGAATGTTGCATGTCTTCAAACTTCTTGTGATCTAATCTACACTTGACTTATTGGGCATGATACTCCACCTGAGATAAAATTTTACCACTTTCTTGCCAGAGTAAAGGTAAACCCATTTTAAACCCTGGAGTGAATAACTGAATGAACATATTGACCTGATGCTGCATAATTTCTATTTTAGCTTGCATAGTGTCCAAATGTTGATTCTTTCCAACTACTTTTATTACCCAAGTGATCAATGAAATTATGTATTTGATCCCCATAGTATTCAAATCATATTCTGAAACACAATTTAGAAAATTGACTGTATTACTTGTTGTGTCTATAGGATTCTTATTCAAAGTTTCCTTCACTGATGTACAACTTTTTCTAGCAACCTATATGGAAATTTCTTTATCTAAGATGTAATTCAGATATGGCCTAAGATTCCCTAGTTTTGATATAATATTATCACAAATGACATGCTTTGCTCCTTGAACATGAAATTGTCCAGTCGATTGCTTCACTACTTTATCATTCTTATCTAATATCTATTTGTACTTATTTTCTATAGCTTTCCTTTCTTCCTCCTTTCAAGATCAATTCTCCAAATTTTTGTTTTGATTCTTTAGCCCCAAAATTTGTAGATATATTAGACTCACCTAGGACATAGAATGCACAATTGGTTCTTCATTTGTCTGTGTAGCTGGTGGAAATATCTGTACCTCATGTTCATTTTTTCTTTCTTATATTTCCTTCTCCAACTCACCCTATGTTTGCTTGAGGACCTTTACATTCTCAGTCAAGAGCCATTTTTATTTCTCCCATTCCTTTTTCTCATCAGAAAACTTCAAAAGTTTAGCTTATCAATTGCTTAATTCATCATTTAGTATCTTGTTACCACCTAAGTTGTACTTAGTGGTTTTTTATCAAGTGATCCTGGTGAACTGGACAAGGATAACTTGTTTGAACTTCAGAGAACCTTCAGTATTGCTTCTAGGAAGCTTTTTTGTACTATATCACATGTTCATACCCCATGGGGGAATTTTAATAAATTTTCTAGCATGATAGTGTCTGTAAAAGACTCGGTCTCTTAGAATTTATTTGTCAATCCGATCAGCCCAGGGTGTTTTTTCCCTTGGTTATTATTGGTTGTTGAATAAACGACTGATAATTTCTGAGTTTTTCACTCCATACCTCCAAAGTTGGGGTGGTCAGCTTGGCATTTAGGCCTATTGAGGTTATTAGAATCTATGTGTCAATGTATAAACATGCTAGGCATCATGGTTGAGTCATATGAATATGTCTAAGTCCCCCTAGGTTTTTCCAACTTTTTTATGTTTTTAATTTTTTCAGTGTTTTTTATTAAAATTTAATTTTTCGAAAACTTAGGCTATTTTTTAATAGTTTAATTGGAAAAATTGATTTTGTAATAAAAGTGGGCCAAATAATCAGTTTCAGTCATGTAGGTGCTCATTTTCAAGCTAAGAGCACCATGTAAACCCATGGACCCACTATTTCCTAGTTTTGAGTGATTTTCCATCACTCGGGTCAGAAAGCCCAAAAAATCAATTATTGATTATTTTAATTAATAAATTGATGAATAATGGAGCAAATCCAAAATCATAGATCAGTGGATTCTTAGTCAATTTGATTGAAATCAGTCAGATCTGAAGCAGATTGATTGGATCTGACAAATCCTTGACTGAAGGAGGTGATCAAATGAAATCCAAAGTTGATATTCAGTATCCTTTATGGGGAATTTCTCCCTACCTCTCTCCTCAACATGTTTTGGATCATCTAGATGACTTTTGGTGGATGCTTCAGTCAACAGGTTGAGGTGTCAGTCAGATCAGCTCTCCGATTGACAATTGCACTCAGTGAGACTCAGATTTGGCTCAGTTAGACACAGATCAGGCATTGATGGACTCTCCATCAGCATATTTGGTCTATCTCTTTGGGATTTACGACCCCCTTGGGATGGATCTCCTTGTTTTTGTATATATCCAAGCATAAGCCTCCTCTTCCAGGAGTTAGAACTGGGATTGAGGTGCTGCTACTATTGTACTATTGTTATTGTTCATTTGAAATAAAGAGAAGATTTGGAGGCAAGATGGTGTTGTGCCATTGTATGTGTGGATGATCATTGCCGATTTTTTACTGAGGTAACCTGTATATGTGTTCATAATTTGCTAATTTCTTGTGGATTTGTTGTTAAGATTGATAATAAGCTTATTATAATCTTGATAGGAAAGGTGCTTTTCAATAATTTTATTCGCTATCTCTTTCCTTTGATGCATTTTTAGAGATCTAGATTCAGCATGTTCTATAAGCTTATATGCATGTTATTCTGAATCTCTGTGTATGTACTAATCGGATATCATAAGTTTTTCGGCAAGTTTTTTTATTTCAGCTGAGTTACAGGTTCCTAAATTGGAGAGGATGCTGATCTATTTTGTTTCTTCACTCTCTCCAAAACCTTCCAAAGGCATAGTCCCTCGACATTCCACCTGAAAGATCCACTGTGGATCTTCAAGGCCACCAGCATTTCTCTCCTCCTCTTCCTCCCTCAAAATCAACTCTTTTACCCGGTTACTTTGTTCATAGCTTTGATATTGTTTAGATATATCATATTAAAATTAAATTTAACATAGATCTATCTTCTCAAATCCCATAGTCTAGATCTTGCTCTTAAAAGGTTTCATAAGCATTCTAGATCTAGCTTTAGGGAAATCGTCCTTTTTGTATGGAATTCTAAAGAAAATTTGTAGCTTGTATGCATTAGATTTATGTTTTCTGTTATAAAATATAAATCAAGAAATCAGTGCACATCATATTATCTGCCTAAAAATAAATCCAATATCCCAAGGAAAGCTTGCTTTCCTTGGTTCCTTTTTTACCGTTTTTAACTAGTTTTTACTTAGCATTTTTTGGTTAAAAGTAAGCTGACCCAAAGGTACTTTCAGAGTGATTTGGGGAATATTTCAGTATAATAATATTTCTGGTTTTTAGCAGGGATAACAGAAAAAAGGAGGAGCTTTTGCTCGAAAGTAACTTTGGGGCCTCTGAATCCCCCCAGGGGTCTCCCTTTTTGAGTGAAATATTTAATTTTCGTACTTTGTAAGCTCTTGATTTCATTCTATATAAGGATAAAGAGGAATCATATCAGTTTTTTGATATTGTAACCGCTGGTAATAAAAATAATTTTTGAATAGGCTCTTGCGAGCCCATTCCCCATCCCCCCTGGAGGGATTTGCGTCGGTGTCAATTTTTTACTTTTTGTTCATATCTTTTAAAAATAGCATAGCTATAATATATAGGGTAGTATAATTTGATTCATTATCAATTTCATATTCCATATTTGATATTTCAAAGTAATCTTGATACTTACCCCACGACTTCATGATTGACCCGAAAGGGGAAAGAGATGCATGGTAGGACTAATTAGAAAATTGGAATTGTGTATCTGTGTTTTTATTTTCATAATTTGTTTCTTCAGCTATTATAAAATTAACCCTTCCTTGATTCCCTGATTGAGATCCACTTGGATCAAAAGACGTTCCTGGAGGGTTTCTTTTTTAACAAGAACACCCATTTTAAAATTTACTAAAATTGACAAGACTCCAGTGTGTATGCTCTGAAATTGGCTGCGGTTTGTCTGATCAGTCAAGCAGTATGAAAAGAATTTGAGTGACTAGAATAATTAGGACTCAATCTCCCAAATTTACAAACCATCAAGTGAAAATCCAACACCTAGATCAAACAATTATGGTGGCAAAATACACAAAGGAAGCGGGAAATTCTGAAAAGTGACCTTGGGGTGCCGATATTTGTCACACCCTAACGGGTGCATTATGAAAAATATCCCTAGAGACTCCATTCATCCCACATATTCCTTGCGGGTATCCATGAAGGTTTAGTTTTTGACATACTCCAAGTACTCTTGGGTATATCTGGAGTCCACCCCTTCACCTAATTTTAATCAACTCACACCTCACATTAACTTAAAACATACCAAGAGGCAATTGCAAAACATTCACTCCAAGCACATGCAAGTACATTGATTTTATTTTGACTCCATTCTAAGGCACTGGATATTTTCTTGCTATATATATATATATATATATATATATATATTGTGTCTCAGCATTGTGCTTTTGTGCGCTCATTTTTGTATCTTGTCATCTTTGATTGTTTATGGTTAAATTTCAAACTCCTAAGTAACTCATTCAGTTTAACATCATCATACTAAGTAATTTAGCCTTAGTAACTTAATAGGCTCTACCCCCATTGGCTTTGTTAGGAGTTGAGACTAAACGGAGGAGTCAAGAACAAGGTGACATCCTTGACTCGAGACTTTCCCCTAAGGACACATCAAGTGGCTTGAATATTTCTGCCACGTGCCCCAGGTGTGTGAAAGGCAACAACATATCTCCTTCCCTTTCTCAAGCTCTATCATATCTGAAGCTTGAATAAGATGAGTAGAAGGGATTTTCAGCTTCTTCTTCAATAATTAAATTGTGCTCTCTTTTTATGCGAGAAACTTTTGAGTTGCTTCTCCTTTATTTGTTTTACTGTCAACAATTAACAAATCTCCTTGGATATTTTTAATTTGCTGCAAATGTGCTTTATTTTCCACCCTTTCCTATCTCAAATGATTTCCAATCTTTGTCTTGGTGGATTGTAGCCTAGATACCTTCAAGGTTTCCTTTATTAAATAACTGTATATGACTTCTCTAGTATGCTTATTTAAATGAATCATATTTGGGACATGAATGTTTTCTAAATTCATCCTCATCTATGCCACTCTGTTCTTAGTATCCACTGCTAGGTTTAAGGTATTTTGAGCATGATCCCTAACAGTGACTAGAGAGACATATTTGATTGAGATTTTCCTTACCTGAGCATACAATTTCAAAGACTCATCTATTGATGTTTCCTTTTCATCTCTGTACTTATCAAATAAATCATCTCTAGTCTTGAATTTATCTGTACACCCTTCAGGAGTATCAGAAAAGGCATATTCCTTTATTTCAAATGTTGGACCCTTTACTTTCATTTGTTTCTTCTTACCTTTAGTATTTTCACCTTTACCAACTCTCCTTCATCTTTGGTGTTCTTCTTCTTTGATATTTGTGAATTATCTTATTTTTCTGTCTCTATGGCATGTGGAAAGGTTCTTTTGTTAGTAATTTCTGAATGAGTGGAAATAGGAGAAATTATCTCTTCTATTGAAATAATAGCTAATGGATCTGGATGTGTGACACTAATATTTTGCATTGGTGGTGCAGAACCTTGCTTCTTATCTTGTTTATTCTATATTAATAAGGGATAATCTAACCAGTTTGCATTCTCATCCATGCCTTCAACCTCTTGATGTTCAAAAGGCCTGTTGTTGTTCACTTGATTTCATACAAAGATGATATGATGAGGATCATAATTTATTGTAGTAGTTGTTTGAAATCCCGTCTCTTTAATAAATATTTCTATTACAAGAAATTCAGCTTTGCTTTTAATGATAAATGGTCCAACCACCCAAGGGAACTTAATCTCTACAGCCTTTATGAAAACTTCTAAAATTCTCATTCTTAACTATTAGCTTATGTCTGATCAACTCCAATGAACAAATACTTGGAGGAATGCAGGTAGGATATAAGGTTCATGAGTGAATCCATATAACCTAATAATTGTGTGTTTCTCCATTAAGAACCAATATCCTATCCTTTTATATGGTGCAAGCTTTAAATTTTCTTTCATGTTTGGAAATACTCTAGGTAACTAATTTTGGAAAAAGACTTTATAAACTTCACCAATTAAAAAGTTCATGTATTTCAAGAAATTCCTATTGATATCATCTGTCAATGCCATCTCTGGTAGTTGTAAATTCTCTTCATTAAAGAACAGAATTATCCCGACTAAATAAGATTGAAACTTGAAGTATCTTGGATTGTGGAAATTCACTAGCTTTTGAATGAATACTCTTAGCTAGGAATTCATCAAACTTAAGACATATTGATTGGGATGACTGTGACTGAGTATGAAGTGTACTAATATTGAACAAAAGACTCATAAGTGGCTTAGTAACATAACCTATCAGTATCCAGAACTAGAAATTGACTCATTAAGCTAATAACCATTTTAGTTTCTTCATTGAAAAAATTGGCATCTACAAAGAAATATTGATCTTGTAGGGACACATCTGGCTTAAAACAAGTAGTGACAAAAAGAATTGTTTTTCTTTAAGGGTTGCTTCACAGAATGACTAAACAATATTTTCTTCGCTGAAGTATTCGGGTTTTGGGTGAAGGTAGAAGTAACTACAAGGGAATATCAGATGACTAATGGGTTGATAGGACATGGAATTTTAGTCTTTCCCACATCCATAATTACTCTCTCAGAAGAGGAATAGTTAGAAGCACACCAGTCAATGAAATCAAGAAAACCTAGGGTTTGTTCCAGGCAGAAAAAATGAAAATGAGACCTGTAAACACCATGTATGTCTGTACCCTGGTCTTTAAATGTTTTTATATTGGTTTGCAACTAGTTAATGGAAGCAAAGGATAACAGGGTATAAAAAAAATCATTATCCATGTCCTCAAATACCTATTCAATTTTCTGAAACTCTAGGGCTTGAGCTTCTATTTCCCCTCAACTATCCATATTTAAATACTTTTTGGAAGGTAAAAAGTGGCCTACCTGGTAAATTGGTGGGTGGATAAGAATAATTTTTGATCTAGCTTCACCCACACGGACTAACCTTTCTTCTTCCAATGCATAAAATACAAATAATCTTCATCCACATGCTTAACCTTTTATAGTATTTTATCCAATGGAATCCTTCATGCATCTTTCCTAGGTAAATCCATCTTTGTACTTAGATCTATTCATCCTTATCCTGAACCATCAATATTGATCGTTGGTTAATATTTCATATTTGATCGTGTTTCCTTACCTATCTATATATTCCTTGTATTTCTCAATAGCAGAGCCCTTTACCACAGTATATCCTTTCCATGATTTACCATCATCCATCTAGAATATAAATAGCCTGCATCTTTCATCAGTAGATTTGCAAACAACCGCTGATCTTATTCTCCATAAATCCTAACCATTGATCAATGTCGATCTTTACATATTCTGCTCAACTCCAATTATAAAAATAACATGCATATTTTTCCAGGGAACTCAATATCCATTGTAGATCCTTATTGGTTTTGATCTTAGCCATTAATTATTGTTTCCCTTTCACTTATATGATGGGATTCATTATAATTCTTTCCATGCATCTTGCAGTAGTGGAATCTCCCTCAAACACAGATCTCACCATCCTTAAACCTCATCCCTGATAATGTGGGGCATTTAACACATTTCATTGATTTCAACATCTCATTAATCTGTGCAAATTCTATTAGCAAAATGATCTACAACATTTGATCTCATTCAAGCATCGATCTTCACCATTGATTTTTGCAGGCTATACACTTTTCCGATGATTCCCGATTCAACTTCTTTCGTGCATGTTCACTCAACAAAATATTTTTGGGTTGTAGATCACATTCCTATTTAGATATCCGTCGTTGATCTATGTAGTGTGTAAGCTTTTCTGCTGATTGGAAAATTTTATTATTTCATGCATGTTCACTCATTGGATTCATTTCCATCTGTAGATGTGTCTTCCCTTTTTGCATGACCGTAGATATTGGCCCCCAATTACAACATTCCGCTAGCTTCCCAAATTTGTTTTCTCATGCATCTCTATCTAGTGGATTAACTGACGACTGTAGATATTTCCCTCCACATATCTACACCATTAAAATCTGTCACATGATAGCATAGGTGTACAATTTTTTATTTAACCTTTATTTTTAAAACTTAATCCATGATTTTCTTAGAAAATATAAATTTTAACTTTAGAAATAGCTCCCTTTCATCATTTTAAACACCTTATGACATACCTTTGCTCATATCATAAAATTTTCCATACCATACCTTATTTCTTGTAAGTAATTCCCCTTTTGCAACTTCTAACTAGAAATGGTGCTAACGCCCACTTTGGAAAGCCATATCCAACATGTTTCTCCTAACTTGCAATTATTATGGAATCACCAACTATTTGTAAAATTTTCCAAGTGTTATTTTGGGGTGGATGAGGTTCAATATTTTGGCAATTTTGTGAGTTAGTATGGTGTACATGTATACCCCAAGAAAGTGGAATATATGTGGAACTATACCTTGTGAAAATTTATCCCAAGTTTAGATCAATTGAACTCACAAAATTGCTTGAAAAATATGCATAGATCCACTCAAATTGGAGAGTGGAATTGGTGCATAACACAAACTTTCATTGCATAAGTTTACATCATAAAACCTTATAAAGTAATAGGCTTTCCAAATATATAAGTACATCACATATTCGAATTCCTAAGGAGGAAAGTTGAATCCTCACAAAAGCATGCTTACTAAAAGTTAAAAAAATCCCCCCAGATGTGCATAAAACATTTTCGAAACCAGTCAAGGAGGTCGCAAATTCAATAAATTAAGTGTATCAGATGATAATTCATGTAAATTCAATATAATCATGCTTTTATGAGATAAAAATATGGAGGATGAGTTGTGCAAAAACAAGGAAGTTTCCATCTGACTAACTTTCACCTTTTTCCTTAAAAGCTACTAAAAAGAAGTCAAACTTAGGTTAAGGAGGGAATGCACACTTACTAAACTGGGTAGTCTATAGAGTCATCATAATATTATCTAGAATCTAATGAAGGCACTCCTAGAGGCATTTTAGGCAAGTTTTGTCCAAATGGTGCAAGTGGATGCCAACTAACTAGTGTAGGACTTAGGAAAATAATAAAAAAGATTAATTGTTTTATCATAAGTATGGGAATGGGTTTTTTATTATTATAACACCTCCTCTGAAACCAAATTATTTGAAATATCAGAAATGAATCAGAGAAATCGGTTCTATAAACAAGGCTTAGTCACCCTTTACATACTGCTTGTCCATATAAAACAGGGAAAGAATCAAAACCACAAAGGGGAAAATCCTCCCTTAAACATGGACATGAACAAAATTTTGTAAAATATTTTCTTCAATCAGTATTCACCATAATACCATCTATCCCAATCAGTGATATATTATTTTTAAATGTTTTCTCATAGAATTCTTTGGTGAAGATGTCAACAACTTTCTCAGATGGCGTGCAATAGTGCAGAGCAATGATCCCATCATGCACAAGTCCTCTTATGTAGTGCATATGGATATCTATGTGTTTGGTTTGATTCCTAAGTACTGGGTATATTGAGATTCTAATATTACTTTGGTTGTTATAATAAATTACCATGGAAGTGTCAAATTTGTTCCCAAACTCTCCAAGTATTCCCTACAATCACTAACATTAAGTAGTTGCATTTTGAACTCCTTTATATTCTGCCTCTATAGAAGAAAGTGCAATGAAACTTTGATTTTTACTTGACCAGATGATTGGTCCATATGAAATAATAAACACAAATCTAGAATTTGATTTTGAATCAGTGTTATCACCTTCCCAATCAGAGTCAGTAAAACCAACTAACTCTAGGTCATATTTTGCAACATAGTGAGTCCCGTGTGTCTGTGTCCTTGCACAAAGTGTAATATTCTCTTTGATTCCATACAATGGATGTCACGTGGCTAATAAATTTTCCTATATTCCACTCTCATTACATAAGGAATAGAAATTCGAGTGTGATTCAAATAGAGAAGACAGCCAACTAGCTTCCTATACAGTGTGTTTTTTACCAAAGGAGTTGAATTCGCTTGTTCAAGCTTAACTCCTAAAATAAAAGGAGTATTGATTAGCTTGAAATCCTTCATTTTGAAATTTTCTAGAAGGCATGAAGCATATTGGACTGATTGACTTTGATTCCAATATCTGATCGAGAAACCTCAAGCCCCAAAAATTGGCTCAATAATCCCAAACTAGTCATGGAGAAGGCTGGTTCAATGCATCCTTCAAGGACGAAATTTATTTCATGGAACTTCCTATGATAAATAGGTCATCAAAATAAAAAACAATAATAATTAATGAACCATGAATCAGCTTCAAATATACATTTTCATAATATTTTCATCTACAAAAGTTCAGTGATAGAATAAATCCATCAATCTTGGCATACTAAGACCTGGGAGCGTGTTTTAGCCCATAAAGTGATTTCTTCAACCTGCACACAAGAGATGGATTATTGAAAAAACCATATGGATGTCGCATATATATCTATTCCTTTATATCTCCATGTATAAAGTAACTCTTCATATCCATGTGATGTACCTTCCATCACTTGGAAGCTACAATGGCCAAAATTAGTCCCATGGAATCCATCTTTTCCAATGGTGCAAAGGTCTCATTGTAGTCAATTCCTTGGAATTGGAAGAATACATTGGCCACTAAAATTTCCTTATACTTCATATGAGATCTATCAGCAGCAAAATTTGTCTTGAATACCCATTTTCACTTGACTAGCTTTCTCCCTAGTGGAATATTGACTAGTTCCCATATTTCATTCTTTAGGAGTGAATGGTATTCTTCTTTCATGGATGTTTTCCATATTGGATATTCTTACTATTATTAATTATTTTGCGGATATAATTAAACCATAAAATGATACTTCTAATCAAATCATGGTTCGTTGATAGAAACGACACTCTTGAATTGAGATCTAGTTCTTCTAGGATCACTAGGATTCCTAGCTAGTTCCCCAATTGCTTAAATGGTCTTTTCTGCCCACTTTGGTCTCGTCGGAGTGTTAGGATATGAAATTAAATTTTAACTATCATACATATGATAATCACAAAACTTATTATATTCTTCAATTAAAACTATAGGTGGAGGTGGTGAAGAGGATTCTCCAAGTTATGTTGCTTGCATAGGATCTTCTTTAAACTGAACACTCCTTTCAATGAACGATTTTTGAGTGCTCATTTTATCACCTTATAACCTTTGGAATATTCTGAATACCCAAAAAAGAGGCACTCTTAACTTTTGCATTCCAATTCCTTCCTGTTTTCTGGTGGAATTCAAGCCCAAGATTTAGAGCCAAAAGTCTCGAAATGAGACACATCAGGCTTGTGTCCACTCCAAGCTTCAAAAGGAGTGATTCCATCAATATATTTGTGAGGAACCATATTATGGATATAGGATGCACATTTTATTTCTCTAGCCCAAAAATTTGGTGGAAAAGCTTTAGACTCCATCATGCAAGTGGCCATATCCTTAAGAGATCTATTGTTCCTGTAAGCAACACAATTCTTCTGAGGTGTGTAGGGAATATAGTGTTGCATCTGGATAACTACATTTTTACAATATTGAATAAATTCATATTTTACATATTCACCACCATTATTAGGTACCATTATTAGGTATGAGTGCTTTGATATTTTTTCCAGACTGGTTCTCAACCAAGGCTTTAAAACCTTTGAAGTGTAGGATATATTAAACCCACTCACAACTTAGGATAAAATAATTAATCATTATTTGATTAATTATTCACCCACTAGCTTAATTAGTTGGCATCCACTTGCACCTTAAATCCAATACATGCCATCTATATCCTAGGAATGATTTATTTCCAATTCTGGTTTGATCTTGACCACCTTTTGACCATCCAGAATTAGTATACAGGACTTTACAGTAGATTCTGCTTTATTCTGCTTTTTCTGCTTTTCCTACTTTTCTGTGGATAAAATAAAAGCTGGTCAACTAGGAAACTGGGAGCTTTTGTTTCCAACCTATCCTCCATTATTTTTTCTCCATTTTCTAGGATTAGCATGTTATTTCCATCTCCTTGACAACTCACTCATGCTTTCACCAACTCGTGAGGTCCTTGATAGATTTAGTAAGTGCTTTATCCACCTATGGAGATTTTGCTATATTTTGGTAAGTCAGCCTTTTTGAGCTTTATGAGTTGTTTCCATACAATTAGATTTTCCTATGAGGGATGTACTATTTATGTACACTATTATTCATCATTATTCAATGGAAGGATACACACCAATATTCATCTCTTCATTCATGTGATTCAGTCTCTTTTCTTCTCTCTATTTTTCCTGTGTATGCTTGTGAGAATTCTTAGTAGCAAGATCTATTTCATGTGCTTCTTCTTAGCATAATTTCACATAGAATTGATCTATTATTTCTACATGGTATCAGAGCTACAAGGTTGATCAAGTTCTACAGAGTTGAGGAGCGCTTCCAGTCTCCTATCCCTCTCTGAAGAAGAGCTTGTCTAGCTTACAAGATTTTCTCCTAGTTTGTTTTGCAGGTTGCAGGAGTATCTCTTAGAGCATATCAAGAACTTAAATATGGATTCAAAAGTTCCTCTATTATCTCCTTTCAACTATGCTGATTGGAAGCCAAAGATGAGGGCATACTTGAAGAGGCAATGTCTCTTTGATGTCTCCATTGGTGCATTAAGTGAACCTGAGTCTTATGAAGAGAAGATTGATTGGCTAAATAATTGTGATAGAGCTTATGCAATTATGTGTTTGGGAATGTCTCCAAATATATATCATCTCATAGATTCTGCTGAATTTCCATTTGAGCTTTGGAAAATTTTGGACAAAGATTTTGGTTTGCTGGAAATTGAAGATGAAGCATGGAGCGAACCTAGCATCTCCTCTTGTTCTCTTTCTCAAGATTTCTTGGCCTCTAAATTCTTTGATGAATTTGTTCATGATGAAGAAGTTTCTCTCATGATGAAGAAGTTTCTCATACAGTTCATGTTTCTGCTGCCCTCTTTCATTCGAATGCTTCCTCCTTCAATGAAGAAGCAAATATTGAAGAGCCGTCTTTTTCTGTGTCTCTTTAAGGTGATTTTTCTTCTTGTGATACTATTGATGAAAAGGAAGTAACATATGGAGCTGCTGCTGATATTTATTATGATCCTATAACCCATTCATTGTTCTCTCAATCTCCTATCTTAGATTCTGAGATCTATGTGCCAGATTCTTCAGACCTTTTGCATACCTCTCTCATTGATGGTGCACAACCCAGTGACTTCCAGGATGTTTGCTTAGCCACAACAAGCCTTATTTGTGTCATACCACTTACCTTACTTGATATCATGTGCTTCAGCATATCCTCCTTTACTCTTGGCATCAATACTAAGAGCCTTCTTGAAGATTATGAACATCTCATTCTTTCCTCCTTTCATACAGAGGATTCATTACCAGTGTATTCCCATGAGTCTATTGATATGCTTATATGTGATCCTTTGGATTCTGATTTAGAAGCATATTTTCAGGTTGATACACATATAATACCACCATCCATACCATCTACCATAGCTTTGAATAATCCAAAGACTATACAAATCCCAAGCTCACTAGTTGATTCCTCATTGGTCTCTTATGCAATGATATTTATCTTACATGATTTGAAGTCTTTCCTAACTTTCAGTGGCTGGTTATCCATGAAATTATTCATATATATACTGATATTAAACATGTTTGGATCTGTTCTAGACACTTATGGTTCAGATCTTATGCCCATCCATCATTCAGATTTTTACACCTATCAGTTTTCCCGAGTTACTCATAATTTTCCTAGTCTAGCCCTATATCCTCATGGAGCCATTGAACCCTTTGTCCTTGCTGTTCCATATGTTAATATTTATAATATATCAGAGTTTTATTAGCCTCATATCAGATCTATACAGGTTCTACATCAGATTGGAAGATTGACATGTGATTCACATCACAATTTTGCAGCTATTCAAGGAACTGGGTGTGAAATAAATTGCCTTATTTTTTGTACTCTTTGGGAAGGAGTATGCACAGATCTCTTTTACATTTCAGATTATGTTTGTAGATCAGAGTTTGACATCAGAAAGAATCATTTAGATAATGCTCCTACTTCATCAGTTGATGAGATACAAGGAGTCTCTCCTCTTCCTTCTTGCAGGTTCTACACTCCAGTGCATGATCATGGAGTTCATGATTTCTTCAACAAGTCCTTCATCCAAAAGCAGTTCAGTCAGATCATTAAAGTGAAGATGAATATATGTTGAAGACACATTTCAAATTCTATGCCTTGTCCCATCTTGATGGAGGATTTTCTCCATGTGGTTTTGCCTCTTTCCTCACTTTTCTGGACATAATAATTGTTAAAGGGTGACCATAGCCTTGTTGCTGGGCCCTATATGCATCCATATTTTTTGTCATACCATCATAAATTCAGACTTATAGGGGGGTGTAGTAATATATTAAACCCTCTCACAACTTAGGATAAAATAATTAATCATTATTTGATTAATTATTCACCCACTAGCTTAATTAGTTGGCATCCACTTGCACCTTAAAGTAAATACATGCCATCTATATCCTAGGAATGATTTATTTCCAATTCTGGGTTGATATTGACCACCTTTTGACCATCCATAATTAGTATACAGGACTTTACAGTAGATTCTGCTTTATTCTGCTTTTTCTGCTTTTCCTGCTTTTCTATGGATAAGATAAAAACTAGTCAACTAGGAAACTAGGAGCTTTTGTTTCCAACCCATCCTCCACTATTTTTTCTCCATTTTCTAGGATTAGCATGTTATTTCCATCTCCTTAGCAACTCACTCATGCTTTTTCCAACTCATGAGGTCCTTGATAGATTTAGTAAGTGGTTTATCCACCTATGGGGGTTTTGCTATATTTTGGTAAGTCAGCCTTTTTGAGCTTTATGAGTTGTTTCCATACAATTCAATTTTACTATGACGGATGTACTATTTATGTACACTATTATTCATCATTATTCAATGGAAGGATACACACCAATATTCATCTATTCATTCATGTGATTCTGTCTCTTTTCTTCTCTCTATTTTTCCTGTGTATGCTTGTGAGAATTCTTAGTAGCAAGATCTATTTCCTATGCTTTTTCTTAGCATCATTGCACATAGCATTGATCTATTATTTCTACATGAAGAGGTAAAACACTTTTGACTTGTACTTGAGGAAAAAGACCCAACAGTATCTGGAAAATTCATCAATGAAGATTAGGACATATTTGGATCGACTCATTGACATATGAGGAAAATGACCACATATGTCACTGTGAATAATCTCAAGGGGTGCATAGGTTCGTTCATTACTGAATCTCTCATACTTATGCTCTGGGTGTTTTCCTAGAATCCATCCTTGATAGAAACGTTTAGAAAACTTGATTTTGGGAAACCCTATGACCATGTATTTGTTACACAAATCAGATAGGTACTTATAGTTTAGATGGAAAATCCTTTCATACCATATCTTGCTAGCTTCATTATCATGGGTGAGGAGATCAAAGGGGTTTGAGAACGGAATGAAGTGTAATAAATTGTACACTTTAGAGCTATTATTAACAAAAACTTTTTATATGACTCTACCATTTGAAATTTCAATGATTTCAACATCATTGGGAGAGAAGAAAACCTTCTTAGTAGACCCAACAGGGGTCATCTGATAAATTGACAAGATATTAGCAACAAGAACTGGGACATGCAAAACACTATTGAAGGAACCATGGTCAATATCTATTCTACCATTCCATTTACTTTAATTTTAATAATTTTCTCCCAAAATAATTTTCGAACCATTCGAATAATCAATAGAGGAGAAGGAATCCCTTGTTGAAACCATGTGTCTCGAAGATCCAGAATCAATGATAAAGGAATGAGATCTTACAATCATTTCTACCATTGCATGAACCCTATCCTTGTCTTCAGAATTTAATGCACTATCCTTCTTCTTTCTGCCTTCCAGAAGATATATGTTGTGATTTTCAAGGAGTTGAGTCAACACATCAATTTGTTTCTTTATGCAAGATATTTTTGGATGATATCCCTTACCACAGTATGCACACTTACTCATTTCACCTTTACCTTTCTTCTTTTGGGAATTCTTCTTCGAGCTTGAAGAATCCTCATAAGACTTGGACTTGTATTTATTTTGATTGGGAGGCTTCTTTTAGTTCTTCTTGCCTTTGGAATCCACCTTTGAGTATCCAACAACCAAATATTGACCTTTGGAATTCTTGATGGTGCCCATCATGACCAACTTATCTTTCTCCTCGGTCAAGGATTCCATGAATTCTATAAGTGAAGGCATATTCCATTTTCAAACTATCATTTTTGTGGCATGGAAGGTCAATACAAACACTGAATAGTCAAGGCCAAGATTCAAAATAATAGAAAACACTAGTAGTTCATCTTTATTTTCAATACCACATTTCTTTAACTGAACAACAAGAGATTTGAAATTGGAGAAGTAGACTTGTAAGGACTTGATATTTCTTGGAATCAATGAGACAATCTCATTCTCCAGTGAATGTCCCCTCATTTCATTTGTCTTTCCAAATAAGGTTTGGAGTTTCTCCCATACTTCATTTGGTGATGTCAATCCAGCTATATGGAAAATAAGGTCTCTGGAAATGTTGAGACAAAAGAGACAATACACCTCATATCTCCTATTGTTCCACTTGATCTTCTCTATTGTTGCATGGGGATCAGCCTCAGTTTCCATGGTCACTCTGAAGAGGCATTTTCTCCTCATTAAAATCTCCATCTGTGCCTTCCATTTGAATTATTTGAATGGGGTCAAGATGATATGTTGATATTGATCCATTTCTTTAGCAACTATGCTCTAAAGAGACTACATACGTTCCCTGAGACAGTGATTTCAATCCTACAAAATAAATAAGATAGGATAACAATTGATCTAAAGGAGCTCTAATAACATGTCAAAATCTAGACCAAGTTTATATCAATTGACCTCACAAAATTGCTTGAAAAATATGCATAGGTCCACTCAAATTGGAAACTGAAATTGGTGCACAACACAAACTTGCATTGCATAATTTTACTTCATACAAAATTATAAAGTAATAGGCTGTTCAAATATATAATTACATCATATATTCTAATTCCTAAAGGGGGAAGTTGAATCCTCACAAAAGAAGGCTTACTAAAAGTAAAAAAATCCCCCCTAGGTGCATAAAAAACTTTCCAAACCAGTCAAGGAGGTCACAAATTGGATGAATGAGGTGCATCATGTGATAAGTGATGGAAATTCAATATAATAATTCTTTCAAGAGAGAAGAATATGGAGGATTATTTGTGCAAAACCAAGGCAGTTTCCATGTGACTATATTTCACCTTTCCTTAAAAGCTGCTAAAAAGAAGTCAAACTCTAGATAAGGCAGGAATGCACACTTACTAAGCTAAGAAGTTTGCATATTTGTAAGAATATTATATAGAATCTAATGAAGGAACTCCTGGAGGTAGTTTAGGTAAGTTTTGACCAAATGGTGCAAGTGGATACGAACTAGCAAGTGTAGGACCTAGGAAATTAATCGAAAAGATTAATTATTTTATCCTAAGTATGGGAATGGATTTTTGGTTATTCTAATAGAAATTCCTCAAAAATCTTAATACCTTGGGATGGTTCCTTGAACTTGATGGATAATTTCGGGAATTTATTAGATTCTTTGAAGTATTTTATGGGAGATAATTATAAGCTCAAGATCAGGTCTCGTAAGGGTTTATCGATGGCTATAACTCTAGTTGGTTTAGAGGAGTTAAGTTTGAATCCTGAAGTATTTAAATTAGGCGGGAGAGGTTGAAAATATATTTTCCATAAGTAACAGTAGAATACTTTTTCAGAGCTAGCAGCAGGTTCTCAGAAATCAACAGGTTGAAAATATCTTTTCCATAAGGAAGAGTAGAATACTTTTTTCAGAGGTAGCAGCAAGGTCTCAGAAATCAACTAATCAGATGCTTAGAGAAACGAAGGTCCTAGTGAAGGTTTCATCATGATTTTGTGCTCTTTGAACTGTATATGGATGGTTAATCACTCAAAAAAAATCATCCATTGGATGTTTGATTGATGCAGTGAATCCATGTGTTATTTATCTATGAGATTATGAGTAAAGGGGGGTAATTGTAAAGGAGATAAAGCATATTATTATAGGTTGGGGTTTCTGTTTCACTTGTGCAAAAGTTGAATCCAAGGGTATTCTAATGGGATGGAGAAGTCAAGGTATGCTACTAATTATTTATCGGTTTATGGTTTCATTTTTTGGTATAATTTTTTGTGATGTCCCTTTTTCAAAATTTTATTAAAATGACCAATTTTTCACCTTTTTCCCTATTTCGACCTTTGACTAGTTTTGATGTGTAGGTCTCCAAATTGGTCCAAATGCTCCCAAATATCCACAGAAGGTATATGAATGATATTAAGGTTTGAATATGATGTTAAGGGAGTATTATGACCCTCTAAATTATTCCTTAAACTTTTTTAATATTATGGTCTAGGTAGGAGTTTTGACTAGTAATTTGGGGTTCTAATTCCCCCACAATGAATATTGAAAATGGATTCCCAAATGCACTCAAGAAAAATTGAATTTATGAATGGAAGTAGGGGGAATTTAGAGGACACAAATATGAACTCATATGCATCACCATTAAAATTTTAATTTCTTATATAAATCCCTTAAATCATATGCAAAAAAGACTAGTTTCAACCTTGGGGGGAATGATAGGCAAACTTCTCCAAATGATATGAAACTCAACAAAATAACTACAAATGATTATGTATTTAAAATTAAACCGGTATAATCCATCAATAACACTCCATTCATCCATAAACCATTAGTATTCTACTTATCCATTCGATTCTATAAACATTATATTGGTTCACAACAAGGTAGTGGGGAAATGGCACTGTTTCTTCATTGTTTAACATTTATACATGAAATATTTTGGGTATTTAGACCTGAGATTATTATGAAATTTTAACTATATAAATAGAATTCCATTCATCCATAAACCATCAGTATTTTACTTATCCATTCAAATCCATCAACATTACATTGGTTCAGAACAAGATAGTGGGGAAATGGCACTATTTCTTCATTAATTAACATTTTTACATGAAATATTTCAGTATTTATACCTGATATTATTATGAAATTGAAAAAAATATCATTTAAATAAGAAAATAAAATTATTTTTCATTATAATATTCCCCAAATAGATCAATAGCTCACCCAAAGCGCAATCCCTCCATGAGCAAAAATATGCCATAAAAACTAGAAATGGTTGAGAGAAAGTGTTGCAATAGAAGGAACCACGAGCTTCCCTGTAGCTTACACCTGAAAATAAAAATCCATTAAATATCCATGAAATACCTGAGTGATCTCTCCAAACACCAACTTGGATGGGAATATTTCACCCTCGAAATTGGCTAAGGCAAGAAAACTAGTCATCCACTAGATCTCACAATTCACAAATGAAAATTTCTAAAATGAAAGAAAGCCATTATCTTGATTGATTCATTTATTTTATAAAAATAATTATTCTTATAAGGTTACCAATCCATACAAATCTCAATCCCATTCGAATTTGGATGTGGGCTCAAGATTTTCCATGTGTCCTCCCTTTCCTAGCCTTCCATCTTCCCCTAATTTGAGTAGGAACCCATTGAGCTTCCTCAAATCACATGAGCACCATATTTGATTCTATATTTTTACATGACATGTAATATATGTTATATCTCATCCTTCATATCTTATTTGTGTCATAGGTGTCATAGCATCTTCATCATTGTTGTCATAGAGCTATGGAATCTAGTCCAAGTGTCTCACTAGCTCCAAAATGACTCTTCCTCTCTGATGTAAGTTACAATTCCTTCCAAATTTGACCTACCATGAATATTTACAAGTTTATTATCCTTATAACTCATCAAATAACATTTATTCTTCCCATGTATTCGAAATTGCAAGAAGAGGATGCCATGTGGCACACGAATTCTAGCTTGTGTGGGCCCCATAGTCTTCATGTGTATCCATGCTCCATTTCCACTTCATTTTTCTCTTTTATTTATTTAATAATCTCCATTATTAAATATTTATTCCATTTTAATGTCTAAACATAATTTATTTTCCCCCTTATTCCAAATCCCAAAGCTTCCACCCCAATCCTAGGAAACTAGTAATTTTCCTCCTTGGCAATTATTTGACCCTTAGCATCAATTTGACAAAATCTCATGGATATGGAAAATATTATTATTCCATTGTGAACCAATGAAAAATTTGGGACATGACAAATACTCCCTTCCCAATATTTCTTTTCCTCAATCATTTTCAAACATGGGTGTTGAAGAACCTGCTTTCTGTATGATTCTTTTAAGTTGTCATTGAGTTTCCCAACCTTGAGTCTTTGAGATTACATGAATATTTTAGAGAGGAACCACCATGATTGATTTTTTTCTACTCTGATTAAAGTCATTTTATTAATTGGGGACTAAAAACTATCTCCCATACTGTTTTTTTCCCAAAAAAATTGAAATCAATGGGACTAAAAACTATCCCAGGGTCCCATTGCTTGTATTGCACTCCAACAATTAAGAGTGCTCTCCAACCCATACCATTAGGAAAGAGAGTTCCGGGATCCCATTTTCTTGTATGCATTATTTCAAACATCATGAGTACATAATATATATCATCAAATTACATAACAACATAATAAAAATGTACATCAAGGAGGTGCCTCATTAAAAATCATGAAAGTGCTTATACCTCCAAGTAAGTAGACCACCATTTTCCAAGTGCATACAAGCTTCAATTGACCAATCAAATCTGATCCAATGATATAGGTGAGGATCCCATGTCCCATAATTCTATACTCCAAAAGGATGTGATAATCATCAAAATATTCAGCCATGTATTCTTTCATCCAAGAAGTGAATGAAGAATCTCCACTAAAATATGAACCAAATAATGAGCAAAAAATCTAGACTTTAAATGACTCAAAGAAGTCTCACCCATACATCCATGAATGATAGAATCATAAAGATATAATAAACTACGTGGTTGGAAAAAAAAGTGTTCTCCAATCATAAATATATTCACCCCAGTGTTGGATGAAGTTCCTCCAACATAAAATCAACCAAGTGTTGAGCAAGAAAAACCATGAGTCTTCAAGTGACTCGAATGCATATCATAGGTGTATGCATGTAGATGTGCATCATCATAAAGTAACAAAGGATGCTGATGCAAATGTAAATAATAATGTTCTCCAACCATGTCGTCATAAAAAGTAAATGTAGGAGTTCCATACTCCTCATGTGGCACCAAAAAAAAGAACCCTTTCTCCCATACTTCATTGAGGCTCATGTTGCAAAACATTGAATTGTACGATATAGGAAAATGAACTAACTCACCCAAATGATAAAAAAGTTCAGAATTTTCATCATGGGAAGGATAAATATGGGTAGTATCATGCATCTCCTTCAAAAGTGTGAAACATTTTTCATAGATTGTTTCCAATGTAGAAGAATCATGCTCTTCTTTAAAAATTGCATAACCTTCATCAAGAGACAATTCAAGTTCCTCTTCCACCACATCAAGTGTTTGTATCTCTTCAAGTTCATCTTCAAACACATCAAGCAAATTCAAATTTATACATTTATCGTGATCCACTATGTCATGAGAATTCTCCAAGCAATATACCATATGACAATCTGAAACATGGGAGGAAGAACAAGTATATTGCAACCTCTTTAGAAGTTGCTCATTTTGAATTTGGATATTATGAATATCCTTATTATTATTCAAGTATGCTTCATGTAAACATTCATTAATCTCGACCAAATTGTTTCTATCAAAAGGAAAATACATGAAATTACCTTCAATGTTGCACATTGCTCTTTGAATATTCTCCATGTCTTCAAGAAAGGATGGATCATGTTGCCGCCTTTCATACACCTAGGTTACGTGGTAGAAATATTCAAGCCACTCAGTGTGTCCTTGGGGGAAAGTCTCGAGTCAAAGCTATCACCTTGTTCTTGACTCCTCCGTTTAGGCTCAACTCCTAATGAAGCCGAGGGGGGTAGACCCTATTAATTTACTAAGGAAAAATTATTTAGTATGATGATGGTATTAAAGAGTAAGTTTTTAGGAGTTTCAATTTAACAATTGTAAACAACAAATAACATGATGAGATAATCACAAGTAAGCACTAAAATGACACCCAATCACATATATATTGAAAGAAATAAACAGTTGACCAGTGCCTTGAAAATGGAGTAAAAAAATAATTAAGAGTGCTTGCAAGTGTTGGAATGAATGTTGTGCAATTGTATCTTGGTTAATTTTAAATTTATGTAAGAAGATGAGTAATTTAACTTAGGCGAGGGGACTCTAGATATACCCAGGAGGTACTTGAAGTATGTCCAAAACTAAATAGGCACGGCTACCCACAAGGAATATGTGGGCTGAATGGAGTCTCTGAGACTGTTGTTCATAATGCACCTGAAGGTGTAACAAATATCGGCACCGCGAGGTCACTTTTCAGGAGTTCTCGCTTCCTTTGGGTATTTTTCCACCGTAATGGTTTGATCGAGGCATTGGATTTTTGCTTGATGGTTTGTCAATTTGGGGAGAGTGAATCCTAATTATTCTAGTCACTCAAGTGATTTTGATGCAGCTTGACTGATCAGATGAACCACAACCAAGTATAGAGCATACACACTGGAGTCTTTGTTATTTTTAGTAAATTTTAAAACAGGTGTTCTTGTTAAAAAGAAAACCCTCCAGGAACCTCTTTTGGTCCAAGTGGACCTCAATAAGGGAATCAAGGAGGGGTTTATTTTATTATGACTAATGAAACAATTAAAGAAAATGGAAACAAAGATACACAACATCGGTTTTCTAATTAGTCCTACCACGCATCTCTTTCCCCTTGCGGGTCAATCGGGAGGTGGTGGGGTAAGTAGTATGATTAATTTTGAAATTAAAATATGGAATAATGCAAAAATTATATCAAAGTATACAATCCTACATGTCAGTACTAAACTAGAGCAGAAAAAAGGGAAGAATGCAAAAACTGAAACGGACGCAGATCCCCCCTGTGGGGATGGGGAGCGTGCTCGAAAGAGCCTACTCAAAAAATATTTTATTTATTATTATTGGTTACAATATCAAAAAACTGAAATATTATAAACCTCTTGGTCCTTATACGGGATGAAACCAAGATCTTACAACTTTCCAAAATTTTTAAATTTTAGTGAAAGGGGAGACCCCTGGGGGGATTTGAACGCTCTCGAGGCCACTTTCGAGCAGTAGATTCTTTTATTTTCTGTTACAAATGATAAAAAAAAGCAATAAAGTTAGAATAAAATATGCCCAAAAGTATTTTAAGAGTACCTTTGGGTCAGTCTACCTTAACTCAAAAAAGACTAAGTTAAAACTAGCTAAACAGGTGAAAAAGGAACCAAGGAAAGCAAAATTTCCTTGGGATATTGGATTGTTGTTTGTGCAGACAATGAAATATGCACTGATTTATGTATTTTGTCTTTTTTAAAATAGAAAAGGAAATCTAAAGCATGCAACCTATTGATTTTCTTTAACTTGCCATGCAAAACGGACGATTTCCTTATGCTAGATCTAGAATGATTAATGATACTTTTTAGAAATGAGATCTAGACTATGAGATTTGAAATAGAATATATATGTAAATTTTAATTTAATATAACATATCCAAATGATAACAAAGTTTTCGAACACAGTAACCAGGTAAGAAAATTGATTTTTTGAAGGAGAAAGAGAGAGAAAGAGTGCTGGAAGCCTGGAATGTTGGGCTTTGGAATATACTTTGGTGGAACACTAAGGGACTATGTCATTCATAAGGTATTGAAGATGAGGAATATAAAAACTAGATTAACCTATTCTACAAGCGAGATCACCTGCAACTTAGAAATCCTTGCATAAGCAGATGGTTAAAACATAGGTGCTGTTGGAAAATAAAATTGGAAAGCATGCAATTAAACTTAAAATACATGCAACTCCAATAGATATAAAACAAGCAAATAGTAAGAGCATAAATCAAACTAGAATAAACTCTTACCCTAATAGGAGGGAGCTCTCTCCTTCAAGGTAAACAATTAACCAGCAAAAGCAATGATAAATAACACAGATTATACCTTATAAGCATTTGACAATCACCATCCACACATGAAGAGCATTACACCATAGATCTTGCCTCCAAATATTCTTTATTCTAGAATAATAAACAATAACACAATACAAGAGCAACAACACCTCAATCCTAGTTCTAACTATATTGGAAGAGGTGATCTGAGCTTGATTTATACAAAAAAAGGAGATCCAGCCCAGGGGGATACGAATCCCAAGGAGACAGACCACTGCAACTGAAGGAGAGTCCATCAATGCTGATCTGAAGCTGAACTGAGCCTACTTGTCAATCGGGGGGCTGATTGAGCTGACACATCAACCCACAAACTGACATATCAATCCACAGAGCTTCCAGGAGAGCTCACATGTGTGGAGGAGAGAGAGAGGGCACAATTTGTCATAAAGGATGCTGAATATCAACTCTGGATTTGTCCAGATCACCTCCTTAAGTGAAGGATTTGTTAGATCCAGTCAATCTGGTTCATATCTGACTGATTTCAATCAAATCGGCTGAGAATCCACTGATCTAGGATTTTGGATTTGCTCCATTATTCATCAATTTATTAATTAAAATAATCAATAATTGATTTTTTGGGTCTTTTTGACCTCAGTGATGGAAAATCACTCAAAACTAGGAAATAGTGGGTCTATAGGCTTACTGGGTGCTCTTAGCTTGAAAATGAGCACCTACATGACTGAATCTGACTTATGAGCCCACTTTTATTACAAAACCAATTTTCCCAATTAAACTATTAAAAAATAGCCTAAGTTTTGGAAAAAATAAATTTTAATAGAAAACACTGAAAATATTAAAAAAAATTAAAAATTTTAAAAACCTAGGGGGAATTAGACATGTTCATATGACTCAACTAGAATGCCTAGCATGTTTATACATTAACACATATACTCTAATAACCTTTGTAGGCCTAAATTCCAAGCCGACCACCCCAACTTTGAAGGTATTGAGTGAAAAACTCATAAATTATCAGTTGTTTATTCAACAACCAATAATAACCAAGGGAAAAAGCACCCTGGGATGATCGGATTGACAAATAAATTCTAAGAGACTGAGCCTTTCACAGACACTATCATGGTATAACATTTATTACAACTCCCCCTAGGGGGTATGAACATGTGATATAGTACAACAAGCACTTCCGAAGGTCTTGTGAAGTCCGAACAAATCATGTTTGTCCGGTTCACCAGGCTCACTTGATAAAAAACCACTAAGTACAACCTAGGTGGTAACATTTTGGCTCCAACTATGGGACGTGTGCTCGATCTAGTCTTTAAGGAAAGGAAAGGATATGAGAACACCATAATCTCTGGTTTATATACCTTGTAAAAACAACTCAACCTGATAAGAAAACCTCAGTAGCACAAGCTTTATATAAAAACCAAATGAACCATTAAGCTGATTTATTTAAACAAAATAAATGTAATTAACTATTGAAAAAAAAGTTTTATTATGGATAAGTACAAAACATAAATGCAAAAAGTAAATGCTCTCTATTAGGAGCTTATTTTCCTACTATAAGCATGATATAAAAAGGTTAGGTGTAATAAAAAATCCAATGTAACCACCTAAGCATTTTATTAACATAAAAAAATTCCTTGTCTTTGGTTACTAGCCAAAGTAACGATATCTTATTTAGAAAATGCAAACCTATGTGATGATTCAGAATGGGCGGGATGGATGGGAGATCATAAGCATGAATAATGTCATAAAAATTCTTCCTCAACTTGTATGTGCTCATGCAGGCTGCTTCTATCCATGACTGGATAGTACTGATATACCAATTAGAACGATGAGGCAGACTGACTGCATCATCATACTGATCACCGGGGCTTATCAAATGATAACTCGTTGCATAAGCCCCAAGTAGCTCCAAATCACAAGGAACCTCTCTATGTGAAAAATATGGCTGATACTGATATTACACTGACTGCATCACATCTGATTTTTCACAACAATGCTTCTCAATGTCTTCATTATTGATACCTTTGTATGACTATGAATGATATGACTCTGAATGATCATATAAGAGTTTTGAATGCTCCTCTTCCATACTAGGATTTTCCCAGTTCTCCAGATCCATGCTTCCCTTTGTGGAAGTATAGTAAATTGGAATTCCACAAATTTCTAAATAGACACTCCCCTTGCTGGATATAGAATAGATGGGATTATTAATAATATATTCACAAAAATTCCAATAGTCATCACCACCATCTATGTTAGATGTGATGGATTCTCCAGTGCTGATATTACATTCTGATATCAAGTTCTCTTTGTATTCATTACTGATATTGATATATGGATCAGACTGATCATATGGATATACTACATGCTCCTTTTCTATATCAAAATTTTCCAAGGCCACAAGGTCCATGTTCTCTCCTTTAGATATGCCATAGACAGGAGAATCAACAAAACCATCCAAAGTTTCTGGTTCATTATTTTCCTCATAGATTGGATTTTCCGTGAATGTCCAAGACTCCTATTCAACATATTTGTCAGACATAAGGGATTCTCCATCACTTGTATCATGATCCAAGTTATACTTGTCCTCATTTTCATACTCATCTTCTTCAGAAAAATGGGAACAAGGCAGTAAATCTTCCAGACTGTCATCATTATATGGAGAACAAGTAGGAGTCCCATCATGCACATTACAGTTTTCATCATAAGTTTCACTATAATATTCTACAATGATTTCATCCTTAGGTAGATCTGGAGTACAAATGTGATCATCATCACTAAAATAATCATGAAAGCATTTCCAATCATCACTATTCTCTGTTGATGTCACATGAGGAGGGTCTTCAACAATTTTTTCAATTAATGGCTGTTCATGCACAAATTCGATGGGATCATAATGGATTTCTGAATGTTGGTTGTTGTACACCATGTTGATAATAGATATCTTAGGGTACTATGTATGAAACTCTTTCCAAGGAAAGAAGTACCTCAAATTGGTATTAATGAATGATTTAGCATTGAATGATTCAATATCATTTCCATCATAATTCCACTGCTTCAAAAATATTTCGTAGAACTTTGCAAGGGAAGTAATAGATTTCTCAGGAAAACACTCATGAAGCCAACATAAAGCATCCCTTTGTAGAGAAGGAGCAAACATTGTCATCATATGATCCTCATGTTGAATGTTGTTTTGACTCATATGTGATAGAAAAATCATAACATTGAATCTAGCTGAGTGATCATTATCATCCCCCCCGAAAGCATGGAAGGGAAGTAGATGTCGTTTCACTAGCGAGATAATTAAGAAAACCAGGGATCCTATAGAAATCAATGGGAGGACAATCATAGGAAGCTCGAGCAGCAACTTCTATACTTTTAATATCCATATCAAGAATAAGTGATCATCGAGAAAGTATGGAACTTAAAAATGGAGTTGAGCCTTAAATTTCACTATTATGTGGGATCACCTACACACAATCAGTCTCAAAAAATTTTGTGAGAAACAAGGGTTTGATCCCTTCAATGGAGTCGCAATGTGAGAATAAAAATATACATTTAAGAACTCTCACAATTTTTTTTTTTTTGCTTTTCTTTGTAAATAATTGAAAAAGGTCAGTGGAGTTTCCAGATGAAAATTAAAGATCTACTCTAAGCATTCATCAAACAAAGAAAAAATAAAAAAGGAAGAAAACAAAAGTCATACTAAGGAATAAAAATATTTATCCCTGGCAATGGCACCAAAAAGTGTTGCCACCTTTCACACACCTGGGTTACGTGGTAGAAATCTTCAAGCCACTCGGTGTGTCCTTGGGGGCAAGTCTCAATTCAAGGCTGTCACCTTGTTCTTGACTCCTCCATTTAGGATCAACTCCTAACGACACCAAGGGTGGTATACCCTATTAAGTTACTAAGGCAAAATTATTTAGTATGATTATGGTATTAAAAAGTAATTTTTTTAAGAGTTTCGATTTAACAATTGTAAACAACAAATAACATGATGATAATCACAAGTAAGCACGAAAATGACACCCAATCACATATAGATTGAAAGAAATAAATAGTTGACCAGTGCCTTGTAAATGGAGTCGAAAAACAATTAAGAGTGCTTGCAAGTGCTGGAATGAATGTTGTGCAATTGTATCTTGGTTAATTTTAAATTAATGTAAGAAGATGAGTAATTTAACTTAGGCAAGGGGACTCTAGATATACCCAGGGGGTACTTGAAGTATGTCCAAAACTAAACCGTCACGGCTACCCGCAAGGAATATCTAGGATGAATGGAGTATCTAAGACTATTGTTCATAATGCACCTAAGGGTCTAACAGAGATCGGTGCCGCGAGGTCACTTTTCAGGATTTTCCACTTCCTTTGGGTATTTTACCACCATAATGGTTTGATCGAGGTGTTGGATTTTCGCCTGATGGTTTGTCAATTTGGGGAGAGTGAATCCTAATTATTCTACTCACTCAAGTGCTTTTGATGCAGCTTGACTGATCGGATGAACCGCAACCAAGTATATGGCATACACACTGGAGTCTTTGTTATTTTTAGTAAATTTTAAAACAGGTGTTCTTGTTAAAAAGAAAACCCTCCAGGAATCTCTTTCGGTCCAAGTGGACCTCAATCAGGGAATCAAGGAGGGGTTGATTTTATTATGACTAATGAAACAATTAAAGAAAATGGAAACAAAGATACACAACACCGGTTTTCTAATTAGTCCTACCACACATCTCTTTCCCCTTACGGGTCAATCGGGAGGTCGTGGGGTAATTAGTATGATTACTTTTGAAATTAAAATATGGAATAATGCAAAATTATATCAAAGTATACAATCCTACATGTCAGTACTAAACTAGAGAAGAAAAAAGGGAATAATGCAAAAAGTGAAATGGACGTAGATCCCCCTTGGGGGGATGGGAAGCGAGCTTGAAAGGGCCTACTCAAAAAAGTTTTTCTTTTATTATTATTGGTTACAATATCAGAAAACTGAAATATCAGATACATCTTGGTCCTTATACGGGATGAAACCAAGATCTTACAAATTTCCAAAATTTTTAAATTTTAGTGAAAGGGGATACCCTGGGGGATTTGAACGCTCTCGAGGCCACTTTCGAACAGCAGATTCTTTTCTTTTATATTAAACTTGATAAAAACCAGAAATCATGTTATAATAAAATATTCCCAAAAGCACTTTAAGAGTACCTTTGGGTCAGTCTACCTTAACTCAAAAAAACTAAGTTAAAACTAGTTAAACATGTGAAAAGGGAACCAAGGAAAGAAAGATTTCCTTGGGATATTGGATTTCTGTTTGTACAAGCAATGAAATATGCACTGATTTCTAGATTTTATCTTTTTTAAAATAGAAAAGGAAATCTAGAGCATGCAACCTACTGATTTTCTTTAACTTGCCATGCAAAACAGACGATTTCCTTATGCTAGATCTAGAATGCTTAATGATACTTTTCAGAAATGAAGTCTAGACTATGAGATTTGAAATATAATATCTATGTAAATTTTACTTTAATATAACAGATCCAAATAATAACAAAGCTTTTGAAGACAATAACCAGGTAAGAAAATTGATTTTTTGAAGGAGAAAGAGAGAGAAAGAGTGTTGGAAGCCTGGGAATGTTGGGCTTTGGAGTCTTCTTTGGTTTAACACCGAGGGAATATGTCATTGAGAAGATATTGAATATGAGGAATATGCAAACCAGCTCAACCTATTCTACAAGTGAGATCACCTGCAACTTAGAAATCCTTGCACAAACAGATGGTTAAAACATAGGTGCTACTGGAAACGATAATTGGAATGCATGCAATTAAACTTAAAATACATGAAACTCCAATAGATATGAAACAAGCAAATAGTAAGATCATAAATAAAACTAGAATAAACTCTTACCCTAACAGGAGGGAGCTCTCTCCTTCAAGGCCAACAATTAACTAGCAAAAGCAATGATAAATAACACAGATTATACCTCATAAGCATTTGGCAATCACCATCCACACATGATGAGAATTACACCATAGATCTTGCCTCCAAAGCTTCTTTATTCCAGAATAATAAACAATAACACAATACAATAGCAACAACACCTCAATCCCAGTTATAACTAGCTTGGAAGAGGTGATTTGAGCTTGATTTATACAAAAAAGGAGATCCAACCCAGGAGGGGCACAAATCCTAAAGAGACAGACCACTGCAGCTGAAGGAGAGTCCATCAATGCTGGTTTGAAGCTGAACTAAGCCTACTTGTCAATCAGGGGGATGATTGAGCTAACACATCAATCCACATATTGACACATCAATCCATAGATCTTCCAGGAGAGCCCACATGTGTGGAGGAGAGAGGGGGGGCACAATTCTGCATAAAGGATGTTGAAGATCAACTCTGGATCTATCCAGATCACCTCCTTCAGTCAAGGATTTGTTAGATCCAGTCAATCTGGTTCAGATCTGACTGATTTCAATCAAATTGACTGAGAATCCACTGATCTAGGATTTTGGATTTGCTCCATCATTCATCAATTTATTAATTAAAATAATCAATAATTGATTTTTTGGGGCTTTTTGACTTGAATGATGGAAAATCACTCAAAAGTAGGAAATAGTGGGTCTATAGGTTTACTGGGTGCTCTTAGCTTGAAAATGAGCACCTACATGACTGAATCTGACTTCCAAGCCCACTTTTATTACAAAACCAATTTTCCCAACTAAACTATTAAAACATAGCCTAAGTTTTGGAAAAAATAAATTTTAATACAAAAAAACTGAAAATATTAAAAAAAAAAAATTAAAAACCTAAGGGGACTTAGACATGTTCATATGACTCAACCAAAATGCCTATCATGTTTATACATTGACACATAGACTCTAATAGCCTCAATAGGCCTAATTGCCAAGTCAACCACCCCAACTTTGGAGGTATTGAGTGAAAAACTCAGAAATTAGCAGTCGTTTATTCAACAACCAATAATAACCAAGGGAAAAAAACACCCTGGGCTGATCGGATTGACAAATAAATTCTAAGAGACTGAGTCTTTTACAGACACTATCATGCTAGAACATTTATTACAACTCCCCCCACGAGGTATGAACATATGATATAGTACAACAAGCACTTCCCAGAAGCACTTCAGAAGGTCTTCTGAAGTCCGAGCAAATCATCTTTTTCTGTTTCACCAGGCTCACTTGATAAAAAACCACTAAGCACAACTTAGGTGGTAACATTCTGGCTCCAACTGTGGGACATGTGCTCGATCTAGTCTGTAAGGAAAGGAGAGGATACGAGAACACCAGAATCTCTGGTTTATATACCATGTAAAAACATTTCAACCTGACAAGAAAACCTCAGTAGCACAAGCTTTATATAAAAACCAAATGAACCATTAAGATGATTTATTTAAACAAAATAAATGTAATTAACTAATGAAAAAAAAGTTTTATTATGGCTAAGTACAAAACATAAATGCAGAAAGTAAATGCTCTATTTTAGGAGCTTATTTTCTTACTTCAAGCATGATATAAAAAGGTTAGGTGTAATAAAAAATCCATTCTAACCACCTAAGCATTTTATTAACATATAAAAAAATTTCCTTGTCTTTGGTTACCACCCAAAGTAAGGATACCTTATTCAGAAAATGCAAACCTGCGTGATGATTCTGAATGGGTGGGATGGATGGGAGATCATATGCGTGAATAATGTCATAAAAATTCTTCCCCAACTTCTATGTGCTCATGCAGGCTGCTTCTATCCATGACTGGATAGGACTGATATACCAATCAGAATGATGAGGTAGACTAACTACATCATCATACTAATCACTGGGGCTTATCAAATGATAACTCGTTGCACAAGCCCCAAGTAGCTACAAATCACAAGGAACCTCTATATGTGAAAAAGATGGTTAATACTGATATTCCACTGACTTCATCACATCTGACTTTTCACAACACTGCTTCTCAATGTCTTCATTATTGATCCTTTTGTACGGCTCTGAATGATATGACTCTGAATGATCATATAAGAGTTTTGAATGCTCCTCTTCCATACTAGGATTTTCCTAGGTCTCCAGATCCATGCTTCCCTCTATGGAAGTATAGTAAATTGGGCTTCCACAAATTTCTAAATAGACACTCCCCTTGATGGATATAGAATAGAAGGGATTCTTAATAATATATTCACAAAAATTCCAATAGTCATCGTTGCCATCTATGTTAGATGTTATGGATTCTCCATTGCTGATATTACATTCTGATATCAAGTTACCTTTGTCTTCATTACTGATATTGATATATGGCTCAGACTGATCATATGGATACACTACATGCTCCTTTTCTATATCAAAATTCTCCAAGGCCACAAGGTCCATGTTCTCTCCTTTAGATATGCCATAGATAGGAGAATCAACAAAACCATCCAAAGTTTCGGGTTCATTATTTTCCTCATAGATTGGATTTTCCATGAATGTCCAGGACTCCTCTTCAACATATTTGTCGGACATAAGGGAGTCTTCGTCACTTGTATCATGATCCAAGTTATACTTGTCCTCATTTTCATACTCATCTTCTTCAGAAAAATGGGAACAAGGCAGTAAATATTTCATACTGTCATCATTATATGGAGAACAGGTAGGAGTCCGATCATGCACATTACGGTTTTCATCATAAGTTTCACTATAAGATTCTGCAATGATTTCTTCCTTAGGTAGATTTGGAGTACAAATGTGATCATCATCACTAAAATAATCATGAAAGCATTTCCAATCATCACTATTCTCTATTGATGTTACATGAGGAGGGTCTTCAACAATTTTTTCAACTAAATTCCATATTACAGTATAACACACACTTTAATAAATTCCATATTACACAATAATATTCATATTATTAATATTGAACTTTGAAAATTCAGTTTTTCTAAACCTCGTATATACTAATTTATAATAATAACATTTATTATTATAAATTACTCAATCCGAAATATTTAAAATATTGTTATTAATTATAATAACAAATATTATTATTATTATACATATAGTTATTAATTTTACTAACTATTGGGAAAAAAAAGGAAATATTGAATAAATTTCAAAGAAAACTCAAGAATGTGGATTTTAATGTTGAAAAGAAGGAAAAGTTTCCTATCACCGTAATAAAAAATGTTGCAATACTATTTCAACTTAAAGGGACACTTGCAGGGAAGGATATCACCATTTCTATTGCACCTGCTGAAAGTAATAATTATATTAGTACTAAATTCGCTAACCATTTAGTGATTCCCGAGTCAAATATAGGTGAAGAGCTAGAATTTTGGGATAAGAAACAAATTGAAATAAGTGGCTTACAACTGAATGTTGGATATTATATGGTCACATCGAAATTCATTGTTAGTTCCTTATGGAGCTTTGATAGTGACATAATTTTTGGGTTTACCTTGGATAAAAAAAATTGGGGACTTTCATCTTAAATTTCGAAAAGAAGTTTCTGACATTCATTAGAGGAAATTTCAACTCAAAATGGGCCTCCTAAAATGAATTCATAAAATAATAGTTAAAATAATAAAATAATATTTATTAATTTTGGAGGAAG
>LPNX010923610.1:174161-317456 GCA_001517045.1 Pseudotsuga menziesii
TTCCTATAAGAAAAAGAGAATCGCATTTCAAGATATTACAATGAAGTCATATTTAGAAGCTCCAACATCTGAAGACTTCAAGGATATATCACATATTATTTCATAGGGCAATTAGAAGTCAAAACAAAAGAAGCAAAATGAAGTTGAAAATATTGCCTTCAGTAAAGATAAAGAAATTACTCATTTGTAGAATTATAGTCAAGACTTGATCACACATATTAAGAAATTAAAAATGGAAAAAATATCGCAAGAAGAAATCCAAGAGAAATTCCACCAAAAGGAAGTGAATCTCCACAATGAATTCAATAAGAATATATTAGAAAAAAATGAAGAAAATTCTCGCTTAAAAAAATTGAATCATGGGTTGATTGAACAAATAAAAAAGTAAAAAAATGAGAAGTTAGAAAAATCCTCAGAATTATTATTAACCAGTAAATCACGAGAATCACAAACAATTGAGGTTTCTATAAGGGTTCCAAAAACGAATCGAATGTCCTGTCGCCATCCAAATCACAAGAGTCGTTATGATAGATGACACGATCAAACGAAAAATTACTAGTATTATTCCTACAAAGGGAAAACACGAAATCGAAAACTCGTGACAATCGATCTGCAAACAATTCTGTTAAAAGTAGATATCGGATGGATGAATTCACAAATGATGCAACATTTCCACACAATGTTTTAAAGAACGTATCGTCTTATTTTGTCAAGTGTTGCAACTACCAACACATAATGTCATGAGAAAGTGTTACGAAGAAGAGCAAGGGATAAAGTATTACATAATTATTCCTTGAGGAAAAAGAAATTATAAGGGAGAGGTAATGTAATTAACAAAAATATAATAAATGAACATTAATAACTACTAATAATTAAATAACTAATTCTTAACGAAGAGACACCTTAATGAAAGGTTACGTCTCTTTATGAAAGGAACCCATCATGGATGTTTATACAAGCAACATTCTCATTGTCATATCATCACTTATCTATTATTCATATATTTATCTATTTATGGAGTTTCTATCCTATTTACGTTGGATTTTTCTTTAGAAACAGTATTTTACTATTCCAATATTTCAATTTTTTGTGATGGATTTATTCAAGATATGGAAATTTCTATTGTATTATTGTTACATTTATCTTATACGGAGAGGGGGTGTGAATCAGTATAAAGCACAAATTTAAAATTATTTCACAACTGAGCAATTTTCATGACTTAAAACTTTTCAGTCAAAATAGTAAAATGCACAATTGTGCACAAAAACTGAAGAATAATTATCTATATATATATAAAATAAATTATTAAATCAGTGGAAGAGAACTATCTCCAAACATGAGCACCAACTCATCCAGATGTCAACCTAATCCACAAGAATCAACCTGCTAGTTACATGCACAAACCTATAAAGACTTCGATCTATGCAAGCAACAACTCACAAACTTCAAGAACCAACCTAAACATATGTCTATCTATATGCACAATATATGAATTTTAATAATCAGGTACCAGCCCATGGAAGACTACAATCTCTAATTGTTTCTTCAGTTGTAATTGAATGGAAGCTTCAACTCTTGAATTATATTTACCATCTCCTATTGGAAGGAGGTTCCAACCCCCTGTTTGTTTTACCATCTACTATTGGAAGGAAGCACCAAATCCCTAGTTCTTTTACCAGATGCATTGGAAGGAAGCTTCAAATCTCTCTTCCTTGCCTCTTACTGTCTCCTTGAGAAGTTTCACCAGCACCTACTTGAAGGAAGCTCCTACACCATTATCCTTTCCCCTTCCTACCTCCCTGATATAGAAATAAGGTGTATTAACTAACTACACTATGCACTTTACCTCATTCACAAACTGTAACTGTTTGAACACTTCTGGTTTGTGTCTTTCCTTTTATTATTTGCATTAAAAAACCAGTTTCCTTATTTGCAATGTGTGATTATGTTTTCTACTTATCTAAATTATTTGTATTACACAACCTTCAGATATCTACGAGTGACTAAATCATTTCCACAATCTGCAATTTGTGTTTTTACATTGTTCATTTTTTTTATCTTAGTTACTTTTGTGGATTTGTAGTCTAATTCATTACCGAGTCAAAACTTGTCACATACTAATTCCAGGTATCCTCATATCTTTCACACTTCTTATTTCTCATCATTTTTTTTTTCACAATTCAAATAAATCACGTAAAAACTCCTTATGCGATCAATGATTCATTGATACCCCAAGAAAATCAAAGCTCGTTCCAAAACATATTTTATTTTAGTCTTCATTTTCCAAGATTACGTCAACATATCCATCTCTTGTTTATTTATACTCTATCTAGTAGAATATATGTGTTCACTCATTGAGGGTCATATCACTTGAATCGTTCCCCAACTGTTTTCGTCTTGATCAAATTATCTTATGCTTCGATGTGCCACTTATCGCAATTCAACTTTGTGGAGTCTAGTGCATATATTCCATTTTCTTTGTGGATTTTTCACACACTGTTATAGAGAAAATATTCCTATGGATTGGGGTGGAACACAATAGATAGGATGACACCAGAAATCACATCCACTCACAAACATGCTAGATAAATTAAAGAACCTAACAACTAAGGGATAGAGTCTGTACCTCAATTGGATGCTCAAAGAATACCACCATTGAGCTTACGATAAAATGCTTGTTCCCTACAATTTTCCTTCAACAAAAGATATATATCCAAGCATATAAAATATATTAAATGTTAGAATTCAAACTAGAATGATCCATTTAAACATGTATAAATAAACTATACCCATGTATACAATTATAAAAAATTGCACATGAAATTTGGACGAGAAATGTATATTTCTATTAATATAAAAACAAAGATGCAATGTGACAACCTCTATCGGCACCTCATTGGAACAGAGAAACCAAGTTCCTCCACCTAGGCCTCCACCACTTCAAACCTCTATAGTAAGGTAATATCACAAAGACAATGGAGATCTTGGGAGATTAACACAAAGGGTTCTATCAACAAGGATAAAGGGATGCAAAATCAAGCACATGGAAATGGGGGAAAAAATGCTATAGTTTCCTTACTCTCAAAATATTTCCTCCTCCAATGCTTCACAATGGCTCAAAATATAGCCCTCAAATCGGAAATGGAGGGTCGAATCGGAGCATTTCCCAGCATATGGAAGGAAAAGGATCATGCTATTCATTACTTCATGAGGGAAAATCCATTTTTTTGTTTTTTAGCAGAAAACCCAATGTACGCGGGTTATAATGGTGAAATATGCATATACACAAGTTGTATAACTTCACACGCATGTGTATCTTCAAAAATGTATTTTTTAAGGTTAAACTGAAGGATTAAGGCTATATTGAGTAAGGGGGTATATTGATTCTACATAAGGACACAGTAAGGCCATCAAGACATGATGCATAAGGTGTGTAAAATCACACTATAACAAGTTCCCCCTAATGTGTGAGGTCATAGTGGTAAATGATGTCTAAAATACATTATAACAGTTCAGAAGTGGAGTAGTGAAGATATAGGTGGAGGAACTAGCCACTCGTCGTCATAATATAATGATAACTCTGTATACATGACCTCATATATGGAGTATATATAGCAGTCCCATATACATATAAGCACAATGGCCATGAATAGGAATAATAGGCATATGTCGTAAGTGTTCACAACCACGTACAATACATAGTGGAGCCTAGTCTCAATACTAAATAAAGACATCTGGTACATGATAAGGTACACAAATTTGGTATGAGAATTGAAATCCCATAGGTATTATCACAATCAAGGTAGTAGCAGATATGGAATGTCACCATAATATGAGTTCTTCTACACAAATTGTCGATGGAAAATGTCCCATCACAAGAATAGAGGTGTTGAGGTCGAACATGATGAAACATCATCTGATTACTGGTCATTGATGTATACCATTAATAAACATGAGACAACCCACCAATGATGAATACAGGTGTCAAGGTACCAAGTGGAATTAACAAGTGTGAATAAAGGTGTTGAGGTTGAACACTTGAATAATCCTTTAAGCAGGGGACATTGATGTACTTCCAATCTTTCGATGGCGAAAAAACCTGCCACTGTTGACTACAATTCTCAAGGCACTCAACTAAATCTAGATCCCAATTCAATGACAGGATGCTTTCAGGGATTCATCAGGATGGTAGGAAAAATATATTTTTTGTTCCCTTCATCATATAGACCATACTCATCCAAAGGGAGCACAAGGTGATAAAATTCCTCACCTAAGGTTGACTAGGGCTCATCATGCTTAGTCCTTTCAAGCTCTGGTAGGGAAGAAGATCTATTATTTAGGTCCTCCCAAGGCCTTTCACAGCAACTCATGGTCTCAACAATTGCTTCATTCAGTGGAAAAGTATCATCAAGAAAATCATGTGAGAAAGTTGAGTGGACTGCCAAAGTAGGAAAGAGTGTGGGATCTACCTCCTCTATCCCTGAAGAGGAAAGATCAGGGTCTACAATAGTTTCATATGAAGCTTGATAAAAAACCTATCCTACAAAAAACAACATATCTATTCCGATGGATGGCTTCCCTTTACCATATTCAACTAGAAAATGGAGAGTCCTATGATCACTCAAATATGAAGTACGAAATGGTACCAGACTTGATGATGATAGAGCACCATCGAAAGTGGAATCAATAGAAAAAATTGGTGCTAGAAATTTAAAGGTTCCCATAAGAAACGGATACATACTTACACCAATGTTCTCAGTTATCGGTTCATAATTCTCAATAACCGGGACCGTAGGTCCCAATAATGTAGAGGAACTAAAATTAGTGAATGATAATTGATCGATCATCATGATTTTTCCTTCATGGGGAAAGGATACAACACAAAACACTGATGATATGATCACCTTCATCGCATAAATCTAGTTTCAACCTATTAAAAGGTTGTAGTTAACGTGTGCATCAATCACCTTGACCTCTATCGATAGAGTCTTACCTCCCAATTGGAGCTGAAGAGAAGGAATAATGTTGTGTGGTATAAATGGGTGACCATCTAATGTTGTCAATATAGTCGTATATTGATACAACGGGGGAGAGCCAAGACCCTTCCAATAAGACAAAGACATGATTGATGTTGAAGCATCTTCATCAATAATCATGTTTTTTATGGTGTTTTCAAGACACTCCACATGGTAAGGAAAACGAGGATGGACATCAACCATCTCAAATTTGATTGTACTTGGGCTACTTAAATCATGAGCTCCCAAAGAAACCAACAAGGAATTCCTCTATGCAGGACACATCTTGAGCACCTCCAAAGTTGACATTGCACATGATGTTTGGTCCATATCCTCCATAATAGAATAGTTCTATGAAAATAGAGCATTAGGATTGTGCATTAAACGCTTAAGGACTTCTTTCGGCATAGGTGTTATAGACTAGAGTTTATCAATATGCAATGTGATCTCAGGAGGCAGGGGCTCTTTTCCCATGGTCGGTTGTGATGGACCATAATTGTGTGAATGGGTCACAACATGTATATACGGCATCATATTAATGAAACCATGATCACCATCATGGTCTAGAAGTTTTTGAGTCCCCACCATACCCTCTTTAAACAAGCAAAGCACTCGAAGTCATGTTTTGGTTGTGAGGAATGGGATTTTTCAGCACAACTACTCCATGTCTGATGAACTTAGAGGCTTCATTGATCCTAGGGCACAAGTGTGTAAGGTGGTATCCTCCACAAATTTTACAAGGGAATTTGACATTATGTTTATTCTACTTGTCCCATCCGGCATTTCCATTTTTCTTGTCATTATTATCATTTTCTCTATCGTTATTCCCACCCCTACGATTCTTTATTCTCTTTTTGTTCCCTTCATGTTGTTGGTCACCCTTTGGGTTCATCGACTGCATAGAATGTACATCTGATGATTGGGTGGAATAAACTGCATATTGGTTAATAAAAAAAATCAATTGGTTTCTCACTCGGTCTACAACTTTCACACTCATAGAGACAACAAATCCACTGGCATGTGACCCAGGCTTAAAATTGGGACCGTGATTCGACCTCGGTGCATCAAGAATGTTCTCATAATGCATCATATTGTAAAATGGCATGTTCCTGAGTAGCTACTCTAGACATCAAAACATCCTTCACGATATAATGAAATAAGGACCTAAGGAACCACTACAATAGGAATTTCGGTGGAATGTTGGCCTTAATTAATTTCTTTCATCTATGCCACTCTTGAATATGGTCATAAATATAGGTGGCCTCATCTTGTTGAAAGGTAGAGAATATTTTATTATTGTCTTTGTAGTGAATTGGAAACTTAAAGTGATTAAAGAATACCATGGCCAAATCATTAAAGGTTTGGTATATGCCCCTAGGGATTTCTATATACCATTTCACAGCAAGACCTGTAAGGGTGCATTGAAACAATCTCAATCAAATTGAATCATGGCTCAAGGAATTCGAAGAGCACCAAAGATGAAAATTCATAACATGATCACCAGGATCCTTGCCATTCCTACCTTCAAAATTCAGAATATCTAAAGGAAGCTTAGTGGGGACTAGGGGCCATGTTGAATCATGACACACTAGGTCATTTGTGAGTCTATATAGACCAGGAAGATTCAATGTAGCTAAAAAAAGGATCCTATGTTATGGAATTTGATTCCATGCCACCTGGAAATATTAGTTCTGATATGGAGGGTTTTGATAAAGGCCATGACCTTGACCAGTAAGATAGTAACCTCCTCCTATATGAACCATGTAAGGATACACGAGAATTTGCATGTAAGGAATTCCTTAGGAAGGATCGACCATGTTACCAAAATTACCCATTTGGTGTATTGGATATCCCCCAAACACCAGGGGAGTCTCATAGCTTCTAAGCACAAGGACACTAGATGAAGTGAGGACCATAGCAAAGGAACCATCCCTCCCAAGGTCCCACTCAAAGTAGGGGGAGTATTCATCATGAGGGATGCATTCAAAGGGATAGGTGTAGTGGACGATGGGACACACTATCATTTTTTACCACAAATTCTGATGGCCTAAATGTCAGATTTTTGACATATTGATGTCGGCAATTCGATAATCTCCTTTGTTTTAAAATGTTGGTTGAATTTCACATGATTTATTACAGTGAAATACATTCGTCATAATTCTGATGTCTTGTTTTCAAACAACCGACATCAAATTTCACTCCATATCTGTCGGAAAATCAACAAAATCTCCTTCATCTTTGTTGAATATTCGACAACTAACTCCACTATGCAATTTGACGAATATCCTTAATAATTATCATATAACCAATGCACTAAAGGAATTTGTAGTGTAGCATAATCATTGAATTTGATGGATATCTGATGATCCCTTTCACTACTTAAAGGTCATAAATCCAATGATTTATCCTTCCTGTCAGTCGGATAACCGATGCACTGAAGGCATTGGTAGTGTAGCATAGTCATTAGATTTGATGGATATCCAAAGACCCAATTCACTACTTAAAGTTCATAAATCTAACTATTGGTCCTTCTTGCTGGTCGCATAACTGACGAACTAAAGGCATCGGTAGTGTAGCATAGTCATCGGATCTGATGGATATCCGAAGACAAATGTCACTCCAAATATGTCGGAAACCCAACAACCTTGTATATATTTATAAAAAAAAAGAACCCTTTATAGCCCCAAGAAGAAATTGGGAAATTTGGAGCAGGTTTGGGGTTGGTTCCTTACCCTAAGTAAATTCTCTCTCACCCCATGGAAAACATCTTGAAGAAGTATTACTCATAATTCTAAATTAGATACTCAAAACAATTGGAGGAAAAATCTATGATTGCTAACGGTTTTAATGATTGAATGATCTAGTAACATCCTTAGGATCCTAGCTTCATTGATACAATCACCTAAACTATTCACCCAAGAGTGTTGATATGAGACCTCTTGATGCCCTTGCATATTTCCAAGGGAGTTAAGAGTGGAGATCATGAACTCATTAAGATGAAGAGACAAGTGGATGAACTATCAAAATTGAGCATTTTCTTTGTTAATGTAGATTAGATTTAGTTAGTTGTCTGTCATTCATAGGATACATCTGAGCAAGTTAAGAAATCATGGTTTCACATACAGTGCAATATAGAGCATATGAAGCATTACAACGCTAGGTTTAAATTTAAGTATAATTTAGAGATGAAGAAATTCATGCATCATTAGAATACCTCGGCCCAACACTTTGATGGTGACATTTTTAAGGAATCCTTGGGATTCCATAATGTTGATTGAATATTGTTTTTATACCTTGGATCATTAGAATTGTTCTAGAAAAAAAACACATGAATATTTTCCCCTATTCCCTACCCTTTTTTACATTTACATTGATAAGTTAGAGGCTTTTTTGGAAAAAGTAGATTGTTATAATAGTATTTAACAAGAGAATTATATATTTTATTTTTACATTGATAATGTTATTCTCATGATGATGAGGTGTCCCTCCAATATCTTCACCTCTTCAGACATAGAAATAAAATCTAATCAAACCAAGTATTTCCTTATATTTTCTTCTTAAGGTCTAATAGACCAAAGTTGGTCTTGTTGAATATTAACAATCACCCACCATCACTAAAGTTGGCCAGAGAGAGAGAGAGAGAGAGAGAGAGAGAGAGAGATTTTATGAGTATAGCCTAGGCATATGCCAACCCTTGTTTGTGGGACAAAATACCCCTTCCCTGCAATGATTTGATTCCTTAATCTATGGAATTGTGCATGCCCTAACCCCCACTAGATTTGAACTTATGACCACCAAGGAGGAAACACATGCTCTTCACATTAGGCCCACTCAAGCAGCCTTAAATTTGTTGTCAATGTTTCTATGTGATTGGGTATATTAATTAATGGAGAAGGATAATGATATAATGGATTATTCTCATGATTCCCTTGATGATGTGGTTGAAATGCCATCTTTTACTCATAAGAAGGCATCTTTGGCTTAAGGAGAGATCTATATAGAGATCGAAATACCTTTGGATTTGTGAGCTATGCAACTAGCGCTGCAAACCTGTAATACCCTCTCATTTAGCCCCTTGACATGTTATTATTATTTTGGTGTTGTGACATTAATGCATGAGGTGAATCTTGTCTTAGATTCATTTCATTTTAGGGAACAAATCAATGTTAATGGTGATTGATGGCTAATGAGGGAAGGTAAGGTTGACATAAAAGGTTTATAATTACCAGAAAATGTGGCAAATGGTGATATGTATTTGCAAAACATGGGATAATTTGAGATTGTAAAAATTGAGATACTAGGTCACTAAAGTGCATATGTTCACAATTAAACAAGTAAATTTGTGAATTTCATTAATTCCTAAATGAAGTAAAACCAGCTTAGATCCAGCTTTACCCGGCTCTATCATGCGCCGAGAGGGATCAAATATTTCGAGGTGCAAACCCTGCTTCAACAATTGCACTCCAATTGCATACTTGATATAGAAAGTTAAATTATACACATTCGCATACCTAAGACAAATCTGTAATTGCTCTCAGCCTTATTCCAAAGGTCCAGCTTGTACGTATTGTTTTGAAGTGTGTATAGGTGTTTTGATTTACTTACAAATATATACACCTAAGATTATTAATTATTAAGCCGACTTGTATATATATATAGATATATAAGCCGACTTTTTTATGTGACACGTGTCATCTCCACGTTGAGCACGGAATTACACTTCTACCTCATACCGGGCTGTAGAATGCGCCTCTCGGCGCAAAAAACCATAGAACCAATCGCACAATAGCTGGAAATTCAATAGCGAAAGCATTAAACACACACACACAAATTTTTCCTTCAACTTCAGTTTTTCATTCCTTCTAAAAAAACATACACGAAAACCTTTGCAAACTTCCAAGTTGGTTCCAACACCACTTCCAACCAGCTCATTTCTCGTTTATAAAGAATTAATAAAATAAAATTTTAATACAATAACGCACCAAAATTTACAATTTTTTTTTATTTAACTTATAATTTTAGTAATGTCCTCTCTAAAACCGTTAAGAATAGTTAAATATGTCGTTAACCATGAAATATGATCCATTGTATACTAGATAAAATCACAAGCATTGCTTGAATCCCAAGGTCCTTCCACACCATTTGGAATCAAGCTTTTTCAATTTAGTGTATTTAATCCAAAAGTGACTATTGAGCTCTATTAACTCTCTAATATTAAATGATTGCATGATGAGAAGTTAGGTGCTCAATAAATGCAATTTTTTTATAGTACAACAACAAAAATACATTATAACATTGGTTTTTACTTTGAATCCTTTTGTTATCAATCTCACTATATTCATAATTTAGATCATAAAATTTGTTGTTCAAAATAGGTTATTGCAAAAAAATTTAAAAACTTGTTTGCATGTACATATAAATTCTTAGACCTCTCAGATAAAAACAATTCCATTCTCAACTTTTAAATAGTATTTCTCGTCCCATGAATTATATGAATGTTGATCACACTGGGAAAAAAAAACCTTACATTAAAAATGAATTCAAAACATAACCCATTTTGTTGAGAAAGGAATTCAAATCATCCCATATTGGCATTGGAAGGCATACATCTGAGAATCCAAACATGAGAGAATCATTATTGAATTCCATCCAAGACTTACATCATATGTGGTTCAATTTCTTTTTGGTTCAACCATCCTTTGGTAATGGGGATAATTCCAAATCAATTTCTATACTATAGAATAGTTATGGGAACCAAAAAACTCTAGAAATTTATTTCAGAATTTAAAAATGCATTGTCATGGGATTTCCCCTTCCCGTTTTCATACACAGGGAAACAAGTTACCATCAAACCTCAACACGTCATTTTGGAAACTTGAATCTCTATGAATTGATTTCTACAAACTGTAAGTTGTTACTCATGGGTCCATGGTCTGCGTGGTATTCAAATGATCGTGAATCTCTTCTTTTCATGGTTTTCGTGGCTCTAGCTATGTGTAGGCATAGATACTTAAAACAAACATGGTGAGAGACAATTACATAGAAGAAGATTGGATATCCAAATAGAGAATGAGGAATGACGAAGAAATGAAAGTGGATTATACAAAGGATCAATATATGGTATTGCATTGTTTGGAAATATAAGAGGTTGGGAAAGTGTTTCAAGTCTCACACTAGTAGTCATTTTGGCGGTCAAGCTATTGAAAAATAAATGTTTAACATGTACAATTATAGTTCAAATATGGTTCATGATTCTTATTTGTTTGAGCATAAATTCTTCAAATGCAAAGAGCACACAATTATATCAATTCATAAGTTGAAATATTGCAGTTGATTATTTTTATTTATCTATTCTCTCAATGAACTAATTGTCACCACTTAAAATCCATCCTTGTATCCAAATAAATCTATATCACTGCAATGAGCTATTTCACTAAGTGGGAAAAGGTTGTAGAATTAGTCTTTGTTAGAAGGACTACCATTTCCCTCTTCACCTTTAACAAAAAAATTTGCATTTAATTTACATTAAATAAATGATTATCATTGACCATAGTATATCCTTCTAATATGATGAAATGTAATAACTATGCCACAACTTCCATATTACACATAATGACTTCCTCACGTTTTTGTCCTTAAGGAAATGACTAATCTAAATCTAACTATAATGGTAGGATGACCTAATTAAAAGTAATTTATGCAATAATGAAAAATACGGGAAAGAGAATAATGTAAAAACATGTGCTTAAAACTATATAAATTAAATTATTAACAATATAAAAATGGAGGTGCACTAGCCCCCAGGGTTATCTATCTTAGTTTGTGCAACTAAATTCCAAGATCATGCTGTAATTAGATGCAGTGGTCATGTCATTAGTTTGATTTCCATTTGGTTATGCACACTAACTCTATGTCACCCTTTACATTATGTACCTCCTCGAAATGTGGGATGTGTTTGAGAGTTTCTCAAGGATTTATTTCCAAGGAAATAGAAAAGGAAAAAAGTGGATATGCATTAGTAACTAGTTAATCAATTCAAGAGGATATTTTTTTTGTATAAATAAATGGTTGGAAAAAAATCAAAATATACATCATCATAACAAACATAAAATAAGAGATAATGTAATAAAATAAACTATGTAAACCACATAAAGCATGACCTAGGATGTCAATTGGAGCTCTAGTATTTGATTGTCTACAAAACGAGAAAAGGGTTCATTAAGGGGATTCTTCTCCTTGAAACTAAATATAGACTACTTGTTAATGGTAACTTCACAAATGGCAAATTTAATAGCTAATAATTATGCTCTACATAAAATCAACGGACAACACACATATGAAATTGCATTTGATGTTGTATTTATATTACTCTGTTACGAAAATGATAGCTTGAGTGGTCATTTGGATGGTCTTGATTTTGGGATATAACAAAGTTGTAATTTTTCCATCATGTTGGGACTATTTAAAATTTTAAATCAGTAACTTAACCTTCATTCTTGACTATCCTATAGATTATGTAACCATAGTTGCAATTTAATTTGATCACTTATATAAAGATACCTTATCAACTAGTATATGGTCACTTTCCACGATTATAAATCCAATGAGAAAGTGATTCCTTTTAAGATTGGAGGATTAATTGTTGATAGGATGGGTTATTATTGGATCTCGTACAAACGATTCCTTTAAGTCAAACTTAGTATTCTTAATGGACTGTCAACTTTTCCATATTGGCTGTTTAAAGTAACAGTTCTCTGGTTGCATCTCCAAGAGTCTATTTGCAAATGCTAGTAGATATTGATGTTACTTTTACCAATAATTTTTCAATTGATATTTCTCAAATCTCAATTGTATACTCTAATGCATTAATAACTCAGGTTCCTCCCTGCCTATATATCTGTTAATATTTTGGAACTTGATTCATCCTTCATAGAGTGTTGCATTCAGAACCTTTACGATTCATAATTGTCCTCAATTTGATAAGGCATCCAATTAGTACTATCTTAAAAAACAAATGGTCCATTGTAACCACTAAATGGGGGTTTCTAAAAAATTTGAGCCATACTATTGTTGTTGTTACTAATGCAAACAAAGGTATTGGCCATGAAATTATACAACAACTAAATGAAGCTAGGAGAAAAGATAACATTGTTGCTGGAACAACACAGTAGTCTACAAGTCCTCCCATGCTATACATGTACACATTCTTACCATTGTAGGTTGAAAACCTATTGTTCTCCTTCATTCTTGGTGTGTCGTATTTACAGTATATGGTGCAATGAGACATCCAACTGACATATGTGTTGGAGAAACCGTTGTTTTCATTGGTATTGGTGGAGTAGGATCTAGTTGTTTGCAGATGGAAAAGGCCATTGGAGGTAGCAAGATAATTGTTGTTGATGTTCAAGATGAAAATATTAAGAATGATAGAAAATAAGGAGAAACCCATACTGTGAACACATTGGAAGTCAATGATATAGATACACTGAAGAAATTAATGGTCACTTCACAAATGACACCTTCATCACCATCCTTGAGGAGAATGAACTGAAGAATAATAGCTTGTAGCATGTTACCCCCTATTTCCATAGGGTGTTTACTTGGGGTTTTCAAGAAGGTTGTGGTATTATTCTGAATATTTTGGACAGTCTGAAGCAGTGAATAGTAGAAGTGAATGTCCTCTTTGTCAAATATGGAACATTACCTGCATAATTGTAGCAGCAAATAGTAAATATATTTGGTAAATTTTGAGGCATGGTTCCACTCTATAAATACAATAAAGAGGAGTACAAAGCTAATATGGGTAAAATATTAGGGTTATCAAACAACAATATAGAAAATTTGAGCATACATCTCCCGGCAGTTTGTAAACCTATGTAACAGGAGTAATAAAGTTAGAGGAAAGACATGATTGGTAGATAACTCTTCACCTCATCTAGTATCATTAGGTAGTATTGGATTTCTTTATGATGATATCACTGCATCAAGTTTAACTTGAAATTCTATAGTTTATGTTGAAAATGTGACAACTGGAAACTTCTTCTGACTCATGTCAAGAAAGTTATTGATGGTATAAAGGTCCTAAAAAATATCATTATTGTTGGATGAAATATTTAATCAAGACATACTCGAGTGAGGAATACACTCAACAATTTTTGTTATCGAGAGTATGAAATCAATTAATACCTAGAATACATAAAATACAATAGCAACAAATTAAAGTAGTGAAGATCACTCCATTTTTATGACTAGATCTGCACACATTCCAAGTTATCTAATTGTGAAGGAAATTACCCATATTTTTGTGAAGGAAATTACCCATATTTTTGTAATATGTATGGTTTTTTTGGGGTCAAGGATGTATGGCTATTGATTGGGGACAATAACCCTAATCCAACATCCGTCTCTCAGTTTTGAAGCTTTGATTTGATGGAATACATAGGATTTCTATTAGGGTCTTTCCACTCCTTGGAAATGCTTCTAGTAGGGTGAGAACACTTTGATAGTAAAAATGTTAATGAGCTAATGTTTAATTTGGACATGTTTAGAGTCCATCCCATATAATAAGGTAAGTCGCAGAGAAACATTGAGGCATAGCATTCAAACAATGTTCCAAGACAATCATAAACCATAGCATTCCATTGCACTATGTTGGTTATTGTGAGGATTATTTATGGACAAAGTTTGGATATTGGTCATTTAGTTGGACTAGTTTCCTTGTGTGGACTAGGTGGTGTACTTTGGTTAGTGGAAGGAGGCAATTAGAAAATGGATGCAAATTTAAATGATCGATCAAATTGAAGTTTCTTTATATCTCCACAAAGAATTTGCTTCAAATTCATTGAAGGGAACAAGTATGAAGTAAACTCTACTTATAAGAAAGTTAATTATTATAAAGTTGTGGTTTTAGATATACCTATGGATGAGATTCAAATAATCTATGAATTTACACCACCATATAAATTCCAGAGTGACTTCTTCACCACACTTATACAATATTTTTTAAGGGTCTCTTAAATATGAGCTACTCTGGGTTGTTGTCTACTTCCAACCTCCCTAATATAAGAAGCACTGTACAAGTACCAAATTTGCCATTTTCATGTATATCTATATTGAAGGACTACAGTAGAGATGAGAAATATTATAGAAAATTTTAGCACTTAAGGTGACACAATTGATCTAATACTCTAGATAAGTTCGAAAGGGAAACTGAGAGTCGAAGGGGAATCATGGCGTATGATATTGACCTTTGCTTGATCAAGTATGAGAAAATATAGAACTAAGGGAAACAATGGGGAATTAATTGCATCCACAACAGGTTATCCTTTGGCTCATGGATCCTTTTCCATTATTGATAGCCCAATTCTTTTCTTCCCAATTTGTTGGAAGTTGAACTGATACATGAAATCACTAAAGAAGAGTGTTAAGACTCAAATCACAAATGACTGGGGCCTACATCCTTGTTGATCCAGATTTATGTGGGAACAAAATGAAATAAAATATATAGCATCATAAACACATCCATATTGCAAATATGATAGAGATACAACAAACACATATTCTATTAAATGGCAGAAATAGAACAGACTATAATACAATAGCTAGAATGGTGGTAGCTATCTCTGAGAAGAGATGTGACTGCTATGCTCATCCATGCAAAGATGAATAAAACATTAGGCCAAAGGGGCCTATTTATAATAAGGACAAAAGAGAGAACCCCAAAATTCCAAAACATAACCCTATAAGATGAACCGTCATAAAGTTTGTGGCCCCAAGGTGGTAAGTTGAACAGTCAACTTCTTGAGGTCATAACTTTTGCATAGGATCTTCGATTTGGGCACTCGATAGCTCGTTGGAAATATCTATCCGATATTTAAAAATTTTGACTAGGGACAAATGAATTCCAAATGAAACCATTCAACCACCTGAATTTCCAAAAAAATCCGTTTAGGGCCTCAAAACAGCTCCAGAAGTTTGGGACCCAAAAAACCGTAGAAAAATAACTAGGAAACTGCCACAATGGATAATTGTTTTGAGCTAGTGGAATAGGTGGGTGGCCATCGGTTTCCATCTAGATCAATCCTCCTTCCTTATGAAGCAATGGTCTCCATTGCATTGTGTTATCTCCTAAAATAAATTTATTTTCAATAAGTTCACTCATACAATTTAATTTTTGATAGGATGAATATTTCAAGTCATATTATGAAAAACATTGGGGTGACTAACAAAGGTTGGATATCTGATGTTTTGTTATTGGATAAATTTTAAAGTTTTAGCTTTTGGTGGCTTAGGAGATATTTTCAAGAGCTCATTAGCCACTGAAAATCCTAGATTTCGACAACTAACAATTTAACGTAGGATCATGGTTATCCACCGAAAGCTAGCTCATTTGGTTATTTGTTAAAAGGGACTTTCAGTGGCTTAGGAGAGACTTTAAAACAACTCATTAGCCACCGAAAAGCATTGGTTTAGGTAGCTTAATGAGGGTTTTATGGAGGACGTTGACCACCAAAAGTGAATGAAATACGTTGGGGAAAAAGTCAGTTTCGGTGGCTTAGGAAAAAGTGTTGGTAGTTCATTAGCCACAGAAAGCCTAGCTTTCGGCAGCTAGCAAAACAAACCCTAGATATTCGTAACCACCAAAAGTGAATGAGATACATTTTGGAATAAATATTGTTTTGGTGGCTTGGGTGAACGTGTTGGCAGTTCAATATTAGCCACTAAAAGCTTAACTTTCGGGAGCTAGCAAACAAAACTGTGAATACTCTTAACCACCTAAAAGGCATAGGGAGGAGGACCCGCTCAAAAAACTAAAAACATAGGTTAATGTGGCTAAGAGTGTTTTCAAAATGGTCTCTAAGCCACTGAAAGAAGATTTTTGGTAGCTAAGACCAAAATTTCAGGGTGCTCTAATCCACCGAAATAGGCAGTTTACTATGAAAAGGCTTCATTTTAAAATGGTGATTCTGAGCGACAGGAGAATAATTTTTCAAAAATATCAGAGGTTTGTGTTCCTAACATGTCATAGAACAATCACCTCTCTCTGTTTTCCTACAAGTATTTCATTTTATAAGAATAAAATCCATCTCTGAGCCCTAATTTTTGGATCTCATAATTTCCCTGTTTTACACCTGTTTTTGAAATACAGATATCTAGAAAATGGAAACGAATTTCAAAACAATGAGAGAGGTTGTTTCTCAGAAACAAAAAATATACAAAAATCTATTTCATTTTATACACATGTATCACATATTTGGAGAACCAAATGCATCTCTAAGCCCTAGTTTTTAGCAGTTTGGCCAAATTTTTAGGACAGTTGACCTAACAGGGCAGGTTACAGCAGAAAAATGAAGACTTTACTTCACCAACACTTGGGAAAGAGTAGGATGAAAAAAGAGCAGAGAGCTCCTTAAGAAAACCTAGGTCTCAAGTATTAAACAAACTGCTAGAGGAGATATAGGAATTAGAGTTTTTGGATAGGGAGATAAAGAGGAATAATGACATTTTGACCAAGAGGAATAAGCAGTTGCACAATTCTGTTCTGGAGATGAGTGTATGTCCTATTGAAAAAAAGGAATCCTAGGATGATGAAGGACAACACCAGAATTTATAGAATGATCATATTGATGAGATTACAGAAGAAAAATGTAAACCCTAGCCCTCAAACTCAGCTTGCGCTGGAAACCCTAGCAGAGGCAGTAGCAAGCTTGCAGGATCCAGAGGTAGCCCATGATGTTTCAAATCTTATGCAAGCTGAAGAAATAGAAGAATATCAACAACAAAACTAAAAAGGATGTAATTTGGGAGGTTGCCTACAAATTTTGCAAGAACAGGGATTTCGGTGGCTTAGGAGGATGCTTAAGTAGTTCATTAGCCACCGAAAGCAGTGCTTTCGCCAGCTAACAGACCCAAAATTTTGACTCCTTAACCACCAAAAGCATAAAGAGGTACAAAAAGAAATTTTTGCATAAAATACCAATTTTGGTAAATATACCTAGCTCAGGGATGAAGTGTAAAAGCTGAATATTGCTGAAGTGCACCATCAACGAAGGTCTGTTCCAGTTTTTGAAGACACATCAAAGTGGAAAGGGTCACAAACCCTACATTTTTTGGCAAACACTGACTTATCTAGCAGTGAACCAGTTACATCTTTACCCTCAGTACTCACTGTAGTCATAAAAAGGTTCAAATAGTGAATGAGTTCTACAGTTAGATAGACTAGTAGTTAAATTAGGGTTTTTTGACCTAATTATGCAAAAACAATTATTTTGTCTATTTTTAGTAAATTAGATCCAATTTTTCAAGATCTGAATATTTTTGTAAAGGCTATAAAGCCTAAGACTTATGTTATTAAAAGGGTTTGACTTCAGGGACTTGTAGACCATTACTATTTTCAAGCTTCTCATATTGCTCATGACCTAATATAAGCTCTTTTGCTATCATATGTTTAGCTTCCATTTGCTGTCTATTATGTGCTTATGCTTGAATGTGTTATTCAGGTTTATTCAGGTTAATTGATGTCTGATAGCTGTCATCCTATTGGCATATTGATGATTTGAATTATAAATAATTTCCTTGTTATGATTAGCCATTTATATATATTTGTTTTATGTATGAATCTGCCACCATGATAAGTTCTCCATCTCTGCACCATATTATCAAACCTATGAACAATGGTAGTTAGAATCCTTATCTCTTATTGAGTTTCATGCATGTCTTGAGAGTGTGAGGTCCTGTAGGTCACTTGACTTGATCCACATAGAAAACCATGAAAACATTTAAGTTACCAGGAATCTTCAAGCTGCAACCTAGAGGCATTTCCTGGAATGATAACAAAATGGCGCCGTTGCCAAGGAGAGGAGATTGAAGCTCAGCTTCCCTGGGAGACGACATAGATCGTACTTTAATGATAGACATAGTTTGGACACTATTTTGGTTGTAATCATCTATCTGGTGACTCCATTGGAATAAGGTGGCTTCAAGAAGACCAAGTACCAGAGAAAACCCTAAAGGGCCACCAGTAACACCTATTTTAGATCCAAAAGAGATCCTAACTAGAGCTAGGGCTTCGCTAAGGAAAACCTTTGGAGCTGTAAAGGAAGCTACATCAGGTACTTCAAGAGATATTTCTACTATTATATCTTCTACTGAAACATTCAAATCTCAAGAATTTATAAATACATCAGAAAATTCTAGGGTTGAGGAATATTCAAGCATTGTTGCTTGTGAAGATCTCATCCCTGGTGACTCCATGAAGGACGAATCCAGTGGCGACTCCAAAATATTAAGATGTCAGAATCATTTTCTACTCTTTTGGCTCAAAGGTTTTCACCTCTTGCCTTCTCTTCCGTTCCTGGTTTCCCACATCTAGTACCTGATATGTCCGAATGGGGAGATTTTTTACCTGTCTTCAAGGAGGAGAAAGAAGACAATCCTACATAACACCTCCTCAAGTTTCATGAATGCATGGACATATTAAATCAGTAGCATGAACATATTCATATGAAGATGTTCATGTATTCATTATATGGTGATGCAAGTCAATGGTATTTTTCTTTACCTCCTTCCAGCATTTCATCATTGAAAGATTTTCACTGAGCATTCACTGAGCACTGTAAAAGGTACTATTCAAATGAGTTTGCATTTGATAATTGTTGTGAAGAATATAAGTTGCATTCTCAGGATGAAAAGGTAAATAGAGAAGAATATCTCCCTCAAGAGCTAACTCATCTCTCTTATGATATTCACGATGAGGTACTTTCCCATAAACATAAACTAGAAATGAATTATATAGGAGTTGAAGGTTTTACTACCATCATTAAATCCGATTGTGGTGAATATGAGGAATTGATTTCTTTAACTACACATGGAAATGATAGGCTTTCTACTGGTCAAATGATCATTGAAATTAGTTAGGCTAGCTCACAGTTTCTAGATTTGCAAATTAAGGGAAGTTGCGGTAACCATAAGGAACCATATTTTCAGGGACTGTCTAATATTTAGCTAGAACATCAGGAAGATATTCCTTCTCCTTATGAATGTGTTGCTTCAAATTATGACAAGGAACTAGGTAATACTTTTCCAGATCTATTTCAAAATTTGGTTACTGATACTCCTATATTCGACCAATGCAATGATGAGGAAGAAGATGTTAGAATTTCTGAAGATTCATTATTTACTCAAATTTCATCTAGTTCTTCTTTTCAGTAGATAGATGATAAACAACGTGTGCATGCTCTGATAGATGCTTGTTATGAATCTGCTGCTCAAAAGTCCAATAAAGATATTTTTAGTTTTGGTATATCTTGTAAAGATATTATTGTGGAAGAGAAAATTGTTATCTGTGATAAGCCAGCCTATCATCATGATGAATTCAGATTATGTGAAGGGGAGCAGAAATATTCAGATCAGTTGTTGAGCTTGCATTTTTATCAGACAAAGGTTGAGTAGTCCACATTCAACATTGACATTAGTGAAGGAAAAGATCAGCATCATAAAAATGTATGTCATATTGGAATTTATGACCCTGTTGCTGACTATTTGGAACTTATGAGCAGCATAGATATCAAAATATTTTTGTCAGATGATAGCTGGTTCTGTCACCCTTTGAAACTACATTGCTGCATGCTATGGTTTCATTTATTTTTTGGGTCAAGATCAAGGTTAAGTTCAGTAGATCAATTTTTGACATGGCTTCATTGGAAGCATTATGTCACATGATAAGAAGCCTCTACTGATTAGAATTAGGAGTAGGAATAGACAAGAAAATAAGCTCTTAATATGAGCAGCTATGTCATTTTCAATTGTTTTCATGAATAAGCAAAGCGGGCTATAGGCAGGTTGCAGCGGATCAATTATAAAACACAAATGACTCCATGCCCAATGGAACACTAGAAGATAGCTTTAATTATTCTTTTACAAGAAAAGAATTTTGGTCTAGGGTTCTTAGGACCTCACAAGGAGGTTCCCATCCCCAAGTAGGATCTAGATGTTATCTCCCAAAATAAATTTATTTTCAATAAGTTCACTCATACAATTTATTTTTTGATAGGATGAATATTTCAAGTCATATTATGAAAAACATTGGGGTGAATAACAAAGTTGGGATATCTGATGTTCTGTTATTGGATAAATTTTAAAGTTTTAGCTTTCAGTGGCTTAGGATATATTTTCAAGAGCTCATTAGCCACCAAAAATCCTAGCTTTCAACAGCTAATAGTTTAACACAGGATCATGGTTATCTACCGAAAGATGGCTCATTCAGTTATTTTTTAAAAGGGACTTTTGGTGTCTTAGGCGAGACTTTCAAACATATCATTAACCATCGAAAAGCGTTGGTTTCAGTAGCTTAAAGATGGTTTTCCAGATGATATTGACCACCGAAAGAAAATGAAATACATTGGGGAAAAAGTCAGTTTTGATGGCTTAGGAAAAGGTGTTGGTGGTTCATTAGCCACGGAAAGCCTAGATTTCGGCAGCTAGCAAACAAAACCTTGGACACCCATAACCATCAAAAGTGAATGAGATACGTTGTAGAAGAAAGAACGTTTTGGTGTCTTGGGTGAACGTGTTGGCGGTTCATTAGCCACCGAAAGCTCAACTTTCGACAGCTAGCAAACAAAACTCTAAATACTCTCAACCACCTAAAAGGCACAGGGAGAAGGACCCACTCAAAAAACTCAAAACATAGGATTCTATGGCTAAGCGTGGTTTCAAAATGGTCTCTAAGTCATCGAAAGCAAACTTTCAGTAGCTAAGACCAAAATTTAAGGGTACTTTAAGCCACCGAAATAGGCGGTTTACTGTGAAAAGTCATCATTTTAAAACGGTGATTCTGAGCAACTGGAGAATCATTTTTCAAAACGCTTAGAGTTTTTTGTTCCTAACATGTCAAAGAACAATAAAATTTCTCAAGTTTCCTATAGGTATTTAATATTGGGAGAATTGAATCCATCTCTTAGCCCTAATTTTTGGATCTTAGAATTTCCCTGTTTTACACGTGTTTTTGAAATACAGATATCTGGAAAATGTAAACGAATTTCAAAAACCTGAGAGAGGTGTTTTCTTTAAAAAAACCAATCTACAAAAAAATATTTTATTTTATACACATGTATCACATATTTGGAGAACCAAATGCATCTCTGAGCCCCAGTGTTCAAAAGTTTGTCCAAATTTTTAGGGCAAAAGTTGACCTAACAGAGCAGGTTACAGCAGAAAAATGAAGAGTTTACTTCACCAACACCTGGGAAATAGCAGGATGAACAAAGAGCAGAGACCTGCTCAAGCAAACCTAGGTATCAATGAGTAAACAAACTCCTAGAGGAGATACAGGAACTAGAGTTTTTGGACTGGGAGATAAAGCGGAATAATGACATTTTGACCAAGAGAAATAAGCAGTTGCACAATTCTATTCTGGAGATGAGTGTATGTCCTATTGAAAAGAAGGAATTTGAGGATGATGAAGGACAACACTAGAATTTAGGGAATGATCATATTGATGATATTACAGAAGAAAAATGCAAACCCTAGCCCTCAAATTCAGCTTGCGTTAGAAACCCTAGTAGAGGAAGCAACAAGCTTACATGATCCAGAGGTAGCCCATGATGTTTCAAATATTATGCAAGCTGAAGAAATACTAGAATATCAACAACAAAACTGAAAAGGATGTAATTTGGGAGGTTGCCTACAAATTTTGCAAGAACAAGGCTTTCGGTGGCTTAGGAGGACACTTAAGCGGTTCATTAGCCACCGAAAGCAGCGGTTTCGGCAGCTAACAGACCCGAAATTTTGACTCCTTAATCACCGAAAGCATAAAGAGGCACAGAAAGAAATTTTTCCATAAAAGACCAATTTTAGTAAATATACCTAGCTCAGGGATGAAGTGTAAAAGCTAAACATTGCTGAAGTGCACCATCAAAGGAGGTTTGTTCCAGTTTTTGAAGACACATCAAAGGGGAAAGGGTCACAAACCCTACATGTTTTAGCAAACAGTGAATTATCTAGCAGTGAACCAGTTAAATCTTTACCCTCAGTACTCATTGCAGTCATCAAAAGGTTCAAATAGTGAACGAGTTCTACAGTTAGATAGACTAGTAATTAAATTAGGGGTTTTTGACCTAATTATGCAAAAACAATTATTTTGTCTATTTTTAGTAAATCAGATCCAATTTTTCAGGATCTGAATATTTTTGTCAAAGCTATAAAGCTGAATACTTATGTTATTGAAAGGGTTTGACTTCCAGGACTTGTAGACCATTACTATTGTCAATATTCTTATATTGCTCATGACCTAATATAAGATCTTTTGCTATCATATGTTCAGCTTACATTTCTTATCTATTTTGTGCTTATGCTTTGATGTGTTATTTAGGTTTATTTAGGTTAATTGATGTCTGATAGCTATCATGCTATTGGCATATTGATGATTTGAATTATAAGTACTTTCCTTGTTATGATTAGCCATTTATATATATATGTTTTATGTATGAATTTGTCAGCATGATAAGTTCTCCATCTCTGCACTATATTATCAAACCTCTGAATAGTGGTAGTTAGAAGCCTTATCCCTGATTGAGTTTCATGCATGTGTTGAGAGTGTGAGGTATTGTAGGTCACCTGACTTGATCCACTTAGAAAACCATAAAAACATTTAAGTTACCAGGCATCCTCAAGCTGCAACCTAGAGGAGTTTCCTAGAGTGATAACAAAATGGCGCCGTTGCTGGGGAGAGGAGAATGAAGCTCACCTTCCCTAGGAGATGACATAGATCCTACTTTGATGATAGACAAAGTATGGACACTATTTTGGTTGTAATCATCTATCTGGTGAATCCATAGGAATAAGGTGGCTTCAAGAAGACCAAGTACCAGAGAAAACCCTAACGGGCCACCAGTAACACCTGTTTCAGATCCATAAGAGATCCTAAGAAGATCTTGGGCTTCGCTAAGGCAGACCTCCAGAGATGCAAAGGAATCTACATCAGGTATTTCAAGAGATATTTATGCTATTATTTCTTCTGGAGAAACATTCAAATCTCAAGAATTTATAAATACATCAGAAAATTTTAGGGTTGAGGAATCTTCAAGCACTGTTGCTTATGAAGATCTCATCCCTTGCAAATCCATGAAGGACGAATTCAATGGCGACTCCACAATATTAAAATCTCAAAATCATTTGCTTTTCTTTTGTCTTGGAGGTTTGCACCTCTTGAATTCTCTTCCGTTCCTGGTTTCCCACATCCAATATCTAATATGTCTGAATGGGGAGATTTTTTACCTGTCTTCAAGGAGGAGAAAGAAGACAATCCTACAAAACACCTCCTCAAGTTTCACGAATGCATGGATACATTAGATCAGTAGCATGAAGATGTTTGTATGAATATGTTCATGTATTTATTATATGGTGATGCACGTTAGTGGTATTTTTCTTTACCTCCTTCCATCATTTCATCATTGAAATATTTTCACTGAGCATTCACTGAGCACTGTAAAAGGTACTATTTAGATGAGTTTGCATTTGATAATTGTTGTGAAGAATATAAGTTTCATTCTCAGGATGAAAAGGTAAATAGAGAAGAATATCTCCCTCAAGAGATACCTGATCTCTCCTATGATCTTCAGGATGAGGTACTTTCCCATAAACATAAACTAGAAATGAATTATAAAGGAGTTGAAGGTTTTCCTACCATCATTAAATCTGATTGTGGTGAATCTAAGGAATTGATTTCTTTAACTACACATGGAAATGATCATCTTTTTGTTGTTCAAATGATCATTGAAACCAATCAGTCTAGCTCACAGTTTCCAGATTTGCAAATCAAGGGAAGCTGCAGTAACCATGAGGAACCAGATTTTCAGGGACTGTCTAATCTCTAGCTAGAACATCAGGAAGATCTTCCTTCTCCTTATGAATATGTTGCTTCAACTTATGAAAAGGAACCAGGTAATACTTTTCTTGATCTGTTTCAAAATTTGGTTGCTGATACTCCTATATTTGACCAATGCAGTGAGGAGGAAGAAGACGTTAGAATTTGTGAAGACTCATTCTTTACTCAAATTTCATCTAGTTCTTCTTTTCAGCAAATTGATGATAAACAATGTGTGCATGCTCTAATAGATGCTTGTTACGAATTTGCTGCTCAAAAGTCCAATAAAGATCTTTTTAGTTTTGGTATATCCTATAAATATATTATTGTGGAATAGGAAATTGTTAGCTATGATAAGCCATCCTATCATGATGATGAATTCAGATTACATGAAGGGGAGCAGAAAGATTTAGATCAGCTGTTGAGCTTTCATTTTTATCAGGAAAAGGTTGAGCATTCCACATTCAACATTGACATAAGTGAAGGAAAATATCAACAACATAAAAAGGTATTTCCTGTTGGATTTTATGACCCTGTTGCTGACTATCTGGAACTTATGAGTAGCATAGATATCAAAATATTTTTGTCAGATGATAGCTAGATCTATCACCCTTTGAAACTACATTGCTGCATGTTATGGTTTCATTTATTTTTTGTGTCAAGATCAAGGATAAGTTCAGCAGATCATTTTTCGACATGGCTTCATTGGAAGCATGATGTCACGTGATAAAAAGCCTCTACTGACTAGAATTAGGAGTAGGAATAGATAGGAAAATAAGCTCTTAATATGAGCAGCTAGGTCATTTTCAGTTGTTTTCATGAATAAGCAAAGCAGGCTACAGGCAGGTTACAGTGGACTAGTTATAAAAGACAAATGATGCCATTCCCAATGGAACACTAGAAGATAGCTTTAATTATTCTTTTTTAGGAAAGGCATTTTGGTCTAGGGTTCTTGGGACCTCACAAGGAGGTTCCCATCCCTGAGTAGGAGCCAGATGTTATCTTCGAAAATAAATTTGTTTTCAATAAGTTCACTCATACAATTTATTTTTTGATAGGATGAAGATTTCATGTCATATTATGAAAAACATTGGGGAGACTAACAAACTTGGGATATCTGATGTTCTGTTATTGGATAAATTTTAAAGTTTTAGCTTTCAATGGCTTAGGCAACATTTTCAAGAGCTCAGTAGCCACCAAAACCCTAGCTTTCAGAAACTAACAGTTTAACGTAGGATCATGGTTATGCACTGAAATCTAACTCGTTCAGTTATTTGTTAAAAGAGACTTTCGATGGCTTAGGCGAGACTTTCAAACAACTCATTAGCCACCGAAAAGCATCAGTTTCAGCAGCTTAACGAGGGTTTTCCAGAGGACGTTGACAACCGAAAGTGAATGAAATATGTTTGGGAAAAATTCAGTTTTAGTGTCTTAGGCGAAAGTGTTGGTGGTTCATTAGCCACCAAAATCCTAGCTTTCGGCAACTAGCAAACAAAACCCTAGATACTCGTAACCACCGAAATCGAATGAGATACGTTGTGCAAGCAAGAATGTTTCAGTGGCTTGGGAGAATATGTTGGTGGTTCATTAGCCACCGAAAGCTTAGCTTTTTATAGCTATCAAACAAAACCCTAAATACTCTTAACCGCCTAAAAGGCACAAGGAGTAGGACCCGCTGAAAAAATTCAAAACACTCATTTCCATGGCATCATTTTAAAATGGTGATTTTGAGCTACTGGAGAATAATTTTAAAACACTCAGAGGTTTTTGTTCCTAACATGTCAGAGAACAATAACCTCTCTCAATTTTGCTACAGGTATTTCATATTCGAAGAATCAAATCCATCTCTGAGCCCTGATTTTCGGATCTCAGAATTTTCTTGTTTTACACGTGTTTTTTAAATATAGATATCTGGAAAATGGAAAAGAATTTCAAAAAACTGAGAGAGTTTTTTTCTCACCAAAAAACAATATACAAAAACCTCTTTCAGTTTATACACAGGTATCACAAATTTGGAGAACGAAATGCATCTATGAGCCCCAGTGTTGAGCAGTTTGGCCAAATTTTTAGGTCAAAAGTGACCTAACAGGGCATGTTACAGCAGAAAAATGAAGAGTTTACTTCACCAACACCTGGGAAAGAGCAAGATGAATAAAGAGAAGAGACCTCCTCAATCAAACCTAGGTCTCAAAGAGTAAACAAACTGCTAGAGGTGTTGAAATATTGTAACTTCGAAGAATATTCTATATGTATATTTTTGTGGTCCCCGATGGTCCTACCAAGAGAACCACTTCTATTAAATTGTACCTCGATGCTCCTAATCAGAAGAAATAATAAGAGTCATGAGGTATTCCCCTCTAATTGTAAAGGTGGGTCATCAGCACCCCAGTGTGGTTACTTGAGCCTACATGTGTAACTTGAGCCTACATGATTTAACTCGATCCTACATGTCAAATGAGTTAACTTAAGTAAACAGATGAATATAAATAGAGGCATAGAGCTCCACATTTGTGACACGCATACTCTCACTTGTGTAGCGCATTAGTGGAGAAGAGAAGTAGCTGGAGAAGGAGGAGGATCATGCTTTGATCTCCTTGTTGGTTTTATCTTTTATCCTTTTGGGGCATCTATATTGAGGAAGATTTTGCTGGGTTTTTCCCTTTAGGTTTTTCCCACGATAAATCTTTGTGTTCATTTTTTATGGTTGTGCTTGTCTATCTTTCAGTGATCCTGTTCATATGCTTTTGTCATGAAAATGAAATGAAATACTGATGTCTTAGCTAAGAATATGAAAATTTAACATGGTATCAGAGCTAACCTGAGAAGAATCCATCAGCAAAAGTATGCTAGGATGACTCTCCATTGAAGGGCGCATCTTTCTGTCGAAGTGAAATTCGATTCCGAGCATTTTCAGTTTTCGATGTGGAAATTAGGGCTTTCTACAAAAGAGGAATTTTTGAGTGAGACCAGCATAGGATTTTTATCCTAATAAAAACCGAATTTTAGAGACTTGTATCAAGAAATTTGGTTGGGTGAAACTCCAGGAAAGTCAAACCCTAGTTTGACCCCGAGCTAGAAAAACCCTAAATACTAAAACTGCTACGTTTTGGTAGATTCGCTATATTCTGAGATTCGAGAAGTATCAGGAACTGAAAATTGCAGGGGAAGAATATAAAATCCTAATGAACACTGTGTCGAAAATTTATCCTCATATTCTCTGTATTCCAGGATATATGTTTTCTCCAAGTTAGGGTTCCAGCCTCTTCCAGAATTCATCCCTAAACAGGACACCTGGGGAGAATTGCAATATCTTGGGCTACAGAGGTCCAAATGGAATTCTTAAAGATGTTCCAGAAAGGGCACATACTTTAATTTTGGTGTTATGAATATCAGACTCAGAAGATAAACCAGTGACATGTGGAATTCCGTACAACTTTGTTGTTCTGAAAAGTACTGTAATAGGTCACCTTTGAAAAAGGATCATAAATCCCAAATGGTGAAACCAATTCTAATGAAACCTATGGTGTTGCATCAGGGACATGATATTTTACCTCAGTAAAAAATTTCAGACACATAGGATCAAACAGTTCAGAAATATCATAGAAACAGTAACAGGAATTTCTGCAGAAGAAATTGGAAAATTAGGGCTTCCTGTTCCGGGAGCTTCCCTCCACTATTTTCAGAAATGGAGTACATTGGACAGCTCCATTTGAAGAGATCTATCTGTCTATCCAATAAGATCTAAAAGATTCCAAGTTTTTAAATTAGGTTTTCTATGACAAACCCTAGATCAGCCAGCTCCAGAACCAGGACGAACACCTCAAATTGGTAAGATCTAATCCTTTGCTATGTTCATTTGAGGTTCTCATTTCAAAGTGATCTATCACATCAGCTTGATGATAATCTTGGTGAATTTGACAAATTCCAAGCCTAGAAATATATGATCTCTCTGAAGAAAATGGATTGGACACCTACATGAGCATAGAGGTTCCAGTTTCAGAGGGAGATGAGGCTAGAAGCATTTCACAAGAAGAACTTGGTCAAAGCCCAGAAGATCATTGATGATTCAGTCACGAATCAACTTATACTACAAGTGTCTTCCCTAAAGACATCAATGAGTTTTTATTCCTTGACCAAGCTATTTGAAGGGAAGAACATAGATCAGAATATGACCTTAAGAAACCAGTTGAAGAATGTGAAGATCCAGAATGCAGAGACCATGCAGTCGTAAGGATCTCTCAAATAAAAGAACAAATTCAAGCGGGGAAAGAAGAAGTGAAGAATGAAGAAGTGGTGATGGCCACCTTGAATGGCCTCCCAGGATCATGGAATTCATTCATTCAAGGAATGTGTTCCATAAGGAAGTGATTACTTTCAATAGACTTTGGGAAGAAGAAGAAGCTCGATCAAGCTCTCATCTTCCAAAGAAGATCCCTCAATCAATGAGGAATATGAAGATCTCAACTCTTGAATAACTTCTTAGCCACCTCAAAATTTGGATAAGAAATGATGCTATCATGAATGAAGAAGATGATGAAGTTGAATACTCAAGAAGGAGTATACCCATGAAACAAATAAAGATAAGTATTCAATTATCATTTCATGATATTGTTTTGTTATACATTTGATTATATTCAATTGATGTGTTATGCATGATAGATTGTTTGCATTAATGAATGTATACTACTAATATTCATGTGATGGGTAAGTAGCTCATGGTGCTATACAACTCTCCATTGCTACTTATCAAACCTCTTTGCTGACATATTGGATTAGTGCACAATCTCAATAATGTCATGGAGGAGATGGAAGGCATCTAGAAAGTTTATGTGAGATATGGATGAATGTTGTATTGACTAAACAGTTGCATCATGCATAAGAATTTGTCGTTATGCATATGTTTTATGAAATAGTTATAACGATGCAATTAGTGCATTTGAATTGTAGGAAAGGTCATGAACAACCTCCTACAAGAAAGTAAGGATGAGACTTGTTCCGAAGAACAAGTGATGAAAATTCAATATTCACTCCAATAAACATGAATCTGAAGCTCCCAAGGTCAGAGACACCATGACAGAAGAAAGAGCTTCAGAGAGTGGTAGAGAGTGGTAGATCCACCTTGAAGGATGAATACCACCATGGGTATAAGAGATAACTCAAGATGAAGAAAATAATGCTATGAAAGAAGCTATGATCAAAGAATAACAGTTGATCATGGGGAATGATGTATACGATACGATGGAACAAGTGTACAAAGAAAGGTTCGTTATTCTCCCCAGAAAGAATAGACTATGACATGACATACACTATTGACCAGTATATATCAAGCATAGAACCACCTGTACAGAATGAAGAGGGAAGATGATACTCCACTTCAGGGGGAGTGACTACAGAAAATTATATCTAAGTTCGACATGGTACAACATGATGGATAGCTTTGTGATGGATCAAGAATTTACTAGGAGTAAAGTGGGTTCCAACCTTCAAGGTTGAATGCAGAAGACTAGGATATGTTGATGACCTGAGAAGACAAACTCATAGAAGATGTTATGATACTAGAATGATGTTTGGGATATAGTACTCAAACCAGAAAGCAAGAATGTGGTATCTTCCAAATGGATTTTCCAGATAAGATATGTTGCTGATAGAAGTAAGGTAAGAGTTGTGGCTCGAGGTTTCTATCAGAAAGAGGGAATTAATTCTGAAGAGACACTTACTCCAGGAAGAAAGGTACACTTCCTTCAAAACTATCATGGTAGTTTCTTTTATGATGAAGTAAAGACAAGCCTTCCTTAATGGTATGATTGAGGAAGAGTTTTACATCGAATAGTCACGATGATTTGAAGTTGAAGACAGAAGGAATCAAGTATGCAAGTTGAAGAAGGCCCTCTATGGCCTGAAGCAAGATCCTAGAGCTTGGTATGGAAGAATAGATAGTTTCCTGATGAGCATGGGCTTTGCCAAGAGTAAAGTCAATCCTAACCTTTCCTACAAGGTTGTAGAATATGTACCTTTCATTCTATTACTATATGTGGATGACTTATTCTTGACAGTGAATGAGAAACAGATCATGGAAAGCAAGAAGAAACTAGCAGAAGAATTTGAGATGAAAGACCTTGGCTTAATGCATTATTTCCTAGGTTTGGAAGTAATGCAAAGTTCAGAAGGAATCTTTCTCAACTAGGGAAAGTATGTGGTAGATATATTGAAGAGATTCAATATGTTGAAATGCAAAGTCATGGCCACACCCATGGACTCCAACCTGAAGCTGTTAGATGATGACTCATTAGAGTTAGTGGATGTGACTCACTATAGACAGATCATTGGGTCATTGATGTACTTAACAAATAGCAGACCAAACATTTGTTTTGCTGTGAACACCTTAAGTCAATATCTTGTTCAACCAAGACGGGTTCACCTAGTAGCTGCAAAACATGTGATGAGATATCTGAAATGGACTATAGACTTTGGTCTATACTATGATGGTAGCCATGAGTATATATTGTATGGCTATATAGATGCAGATTGGGTTGGAAGTATCTCAGATAGGAAAAACACATCAGGTATATGCTCTTGTTTGAGGTCTGCTATGAGTTCATGGTTTAGCAGGAAACAGTCCAGTATTTCTCTTAGCACGGTTGAAGCATAATACATAGCAGATTGCTCTACTAAGTTGTGAAGTCATATGGATTCAGAAGCTGATATCAGGTCTCTTTGACCTGAAGATGGACACAACAATGATTCTATGTGATAACCATAGTTGTGATGAAAAAGAACCCTATGTTCCGACGTAACACATAGAAATCCGGTATTTCTACATACAAGATAAGATGCAGATGATGATATTGTAGATGCAGATGATGGTGATTTAGTATTTCTATACTGAATATAGAGATGATGATGTTTCAGTATTCCCATACTGGAGATATATATGATGATGATTTCAGTATTCCCATACTGAAGATATAGATGATATTTCAGTATTTACATACTGTAGATATAGATGATGGTGATTCCGTATTTCTATACTAAATATAGAGATGATGATGCTTTCAGTATTTCTATACTAAAGATATAGATGATGATGCTTTTAGTATTCACATACTGGAAATACAGATGGTGATAGATCAGTATTCAAAAACTGAAGATGTAGATGATGATGGTTTGGATGATGATGTACTGACGAAGCCTCTGCCTCAAGTAGAGTTTGAACACTTTCAAGACAAGATTGGTGTTGTTCGAAAAGCCCTTCCTCGAAAGGGGGAGTAGTGATGTTGCAGTGGGATTGTATCATCCTTGGGAATTTTCCCTAAAGTGATCTGGAGACCTCGGTCCTCGAGAATGAAGAGGGATTGTATCATCCTGGGACATCTGTCCATAATAGATCCGGTGACCTCGGTCCTCGAGAATGTGGTGGGATTGTATCATCCCTGGGCACTTTCCCTAAAGTGATCCAGAGACCTCGGTCTTCGAGAATGAAGAGGGATTGTATCATCCCGGGACATCTATCCATAATAGATCTGGTGACCTCGGTCCTCGAGAATGTGGTAGGATTGCATCATCCTTAGACATCGTCCTAAAGTGATAGGGACTGATTCTCCCGTAATCAATCTAGTGGCTTCGGTCCTCGAGAATTGCATCATCCTTGGACATAGTCCTAAAGTGATAGGGACTGATTCTCCCGTAATCAATCCGGTGGCTTCGGTCCTCGAGAATGTGGTAGGATTGCATTATCCTTGGACATAGTCCTAAAGTGATAGGGACTGATTCTCACGTAATCAATCTAGTGGCTTCGGTCCTCAAGAATGTGGTAGGATTGCATCGTCCTTGGACATAGTCCTAAAGTGATAGGGACTGATTCTCCCTTAATCAATCCAGTGGCTTCGGTCCTCGAGAATGTGGAAGGATTGCATCGTCCTTGGACTTAGTCCTAAAGTGATAGGGACTGATTCTCCCATAATCAATCCGGTAACTTCAATTGTCAAGAATGTGGTGGGATTGTATCATCCCTGGACTTTAAGTCCAAAAATGATCCAAAGACTTTCTGTAGAAAGTCTTTGAGTTGTGGGTTGCAGGTTGTTGCTGCTGATGATGATGACGTACTAGTCGAAATATTAGAGTATGATGACATACTAATCGAAAGATCAGAGTATGATGATGACGTACTGATTGAAAGATCAGAGTATGATGATGATGACGTACTTATGTAAAGATCAGAGTATGATGATGACGTACTATGATTATGATGTTTCTGATTGAAAGATTAGAGTATGATGATGATTTTTCTAATCAAAAGATCAGAGTATGTTGATGATGTTTCTGATCGAAAGATCAGAGTATGATGATGATGTTTCTATGCTGATGATGTTTCTGATCGAAAGATCGGAATATGATGATGATGTTTCTGATCGAAAGATCAGAATGTGATGATGATTATGATCGATAGATCAGAATATGATGATGATGATGTTGCTGCTGATCGAAAGGGAAAAGTGTTGATGATGATATTGCTGATTGAGAGGTCAAAGTACTGAAGATGTTGCTGCTGATTGAAAGGTCAAGGTGTTGAAGATGTTGTTGATGATCGAAAAGTCAAAATGCTGAAGATGTTGCTGATCGAAAGGATAAAATGTTGAAGATGTTGTTGCTGATCGAAAGGTCAAAATGATGAAGATGTTATTGCTGATCGAACAGTCAAAGTGCTAAAGATGTTGCTGATCGAAAGGTCCAAGTGCTGAAGATGCCATTGCTAATTGAAAGATCAAAATGCTGAAGATGTTGTTGATCAAAGACTGAATATGTTGCTGATGATGAAGACTGAAGATTGAAGTTGAAGACTACATGATGTTGAAAAGCTTGCAATGATTTATAGTTGTGTTACCCTGTTGATGTTGATGATGTCCCCTATCTCTACTCTTGTTGTTATTGATGTTGCTATAGAATACCCTTCTCGTTAAGGGGGAGTGTTGAAATAATACAAGTGGTTCTCCCGGTAACTAGGTCAAACAAGTGGTAACTCGAGCCTACATGATTTAACTCGAACCTACATGTCAAATGAGTTAACTTAAGTAAACAGATGAATATAAATAGAGGTGTAGTGCTCCTCATTTGTGACACACACACTCTCACTTGTGTAGCACATTAGTGGAAAAGAGAAGTAGCTGGAGAAGGAGGAGGATCAGGCTTTGATCTCCTTACTAGTTTTATCTTTTATCTTTTTGGGGCATCTATATCAAGGAAGCTTTTGCTGGGTTTTTCCCTTTAGGGTTTTCCTAGGATAAATCTTTGTGTTCCTTTTTTATGGTTGTGCTTGTCTATCTTTCAGTGATCATGTTTATATGCTTTTGTCATGAAAATGAAATGAAATACTAATGTCTTAGCTAAGCATATGAAAATTTAACAAGAGGAGATATAGGAACTAGAGTTTTTGGAGTGGGAGATAAAGAGGAATAACGACATTTTGACCAAGAGGAATAAGCAGTTGTACAATTCTGTTCTGGAGATGAGTGTATATCCTATTGAAAAGAAGGAATCTGAGGCTGATGAAGAACAACACCAAACTTTATAGAATGATCATATTGATGAGATTACAGAATAAAAATGCAAACCCTAGCCCTCAAACTTATCTTGTGCTGGAAACCCTAGTAGAGGTAGCAACAAGATTTCATGATCTAGAGGTAGCCCATGATGTTTCAAATCTTATGCAAGCTAAAGATTATACCAAAATATCAATAGAAAAACTGAAAAGTATGTAATTTGGGAGGTTGCCAACAAATTTTGCAAGAACAGGGATTTTGATGGCTTAGGAGGACGCTTACGCGGTTTATTAGCCACCAAAAGCAGCGCTTTCAGTGGCTAACATACCCAAAATTTTGACTCCTTGACCACCGAAAGCAGAAAGAGGCATAGAAAGCAATTTTTGCATAAAAAACCAATTTTGGTAAATATACCTAGCTCAATGATGAAGTGTAAAAACTAAATATTACTGAAGTGCACCATCAAAGGAGGTATGTTCCAGTTTTTGAAGACACATCAAAGGGGAAAGGGTCACAAACCCTACATGTTTTAGAAAACAGTGACTTATCTAGCAGTGAACCAGTTACAGCTTTACCCTTAGTACTCACTGCAGTCATCAAAAGGTTCAAATAGTGAATGAGTTCTGCAGTTAGAGAGACTAGTAGTTAAATTAGGGTTTTTTGACCTAATTATGCAAAAACAATTATTTTGTCTATTTTTAGTAAATCATATCCAATTTTTCAGGATCTGAATATTTTTGTAAAGGTTATAAATCCTAAAATTTATGTTATTGGAAGGTTTCGACCTCGGGGACTTGTAGACCATTACTATTGTCAATATTCTCATATTGCTCATGACCTATTATAAGCTCTTTTTCTATCATATGTTTAACTTCCATTTGTTGTCTATTCTGTGCTTATGCTTGAATGTGTTATTCAGGTTTATTCAGGTTAATTGATGTCCGATAGCTCCCATCCTATTGGCATATTGATGATTTGAATTATAAGTACTTTCCTTGTTATGATTATCCATTTATATATATCTATTTTATGTATGAATCTTCTCGCATGATAAGTTCTCCATCCCTGCACCATATTATCAAACCTCTGAACAGTGGTAGTTAGAAGCCTTATTCTTGATTGAGTTTCATGCATGTCTTGAGAGTGTGAGGTCCTATAGGTCACATGACTTGATCCACTTATAAAACCATAAAAACATTTAAGTTACCAGGCATCCTCGAGATGCAACCTAGAGGAGTTTCTTGGAGTGATAACACGTTGAACCCCGTGTCATATCTCGAATTTTGTGTTGAGTTGATATCCTTGTGCAATATTTGCTAAAGTGAAGATGATGTTTTTCTTTGGCATCCTGAGATGGTTGTAATTGCTGTGTGGATGATTTTTTTTTGGAGTAGAACCTTGAATGTGTGTCCTTGTATTGTAGAGGCCCTCAGATGGATGAGGAAACAATGACTCTGTTTTCTTCTTTTGTCTGATGAGAATAGATACCCTGTGTTGAGGGTATGGAGGTAATTTGATGTTCTTCTTCAGAAACAATTGTGAAGAGGAATACTTTTCTGATGTGGGAGCTTATCTTCCTACCTTGCGAGACTGTGTTAGGTGCAATTGTCTTTGGTATCCAATAGAGTTTTCCAACCAAAGTAACAATGACACTACGAGGTCGTTACTGATATACATTATGATGCTTCCACATGTATCAATGTCCTAAAAGAACATCACAGACTTCAAGTGGGGCCACATCACACAGTGCCTCATATTTGAAAGGCTCGATGCTATATGGTGGGAGGCATTGTTGAGTAATACAGATACCTCGTCCTTGTCTTAGCCAACAGATGTTATAGGGTTACTGGTGTGGTGTTGTCGGAATCTCCAATCTCTTGAAAATTTTTGCTGAGATCAGGTTCTTTTGGATGCCAGTATCAACAATGAAATGTAGTGGGATTCCCTTCACCCACATCTATGAGTGGAAGAGGTGCTCCTCTTTGTCTGACTCTTCAGACTCCTCTAGTTGAATCTGTATGGTAGAAATAGTGGAAGTGGGGTCTGTATCAATGATCTGCCTCCCATTTCCTATGACTGTAGCAATGGGTTCAAAATCAAAATTAGGATATGATTATGAATATTTGATCTCGACCACCAATGACTGCTTTGAGTGGCATTCATTAGTGTTGTGCCAAGGGATTTTATGAAATTCACACCACTTCTCGGTGTCCTTCTTTGTATTTCCATCCCCCTTATTTTCTTGTGAAGTGAAGATGATGATTTTCTTTGGCATCCCAAGATGGCTATAAATGTTGTGTGGATGATTTTTGCTTGGAGGAGCACCTTGAATGCATGGCCTTGCATCGTAGAGGCACTTGGATGGATGAGGAAACAATGACTCTATTTTCTTCTTGTGTCTGATGAGCATAGATACCCTATGCTGAGGGTGTGGAGGTAATATGATGTTCTTCTTCAGACACAATTATGAAGAGGAATAATTTTCTAATGTGGGAGCTTATCTTCCTACCTTGTGAGACTTTGTTAGGTGCAATTGTCTCTAGCATCCAATAGAGTTTTCCTACGAAAATAACAATGACACTACAAGGCCGTGAGTCATATACAGCATGACGCTTCCACATGTATGGTCATCCTAAAATACCATCACGAACTTCAAGTGGGGACACATCACATAGTACCTTGTCTTTGAAAGGCTTGATGGCATATGGTAGGAGGCATTTTTTAGCAATGCAGATACCTCTTCCTTGGCTTAGCCAAATGATGCTATAGGTTTGCGGGTGTACTGTTGTTGGAAGCTCCAATCTCTTGATGAGTTATACTAATATTAGGTTCTTTTGGCTGCCATTGTCAACAATGAAATGTAGTGGGATTCCCTTCACCCACATCTGCGAGTGGAAGAGGTGCTCCTCTGCCTCTGACTCTTCAGTCTCCTCTAGTTGAATCTCTGTGGTAGCAACAGTGGTAGTGGGGTCTACATCAATGATGTGCCTCCTATTGCTTGCGGCTGTGGAAATGGGTTTAGAATCATAATCGAGATCTGATTCTAAAGATTTGATCTCGGCCACCAATGATGGCTTTGAGAGACATTCATCAATGTTGTGCTAAGGGATTTTATGAAATTTGCACTACTTCCCTATGTCCTTCTTTGTCTTTCCATTCCCATTATTTTCTTGTGGCAGGGACTGGTTGTCCTCTCCTTTTGTTGTGTTCTGCATTCCAGGGTTTCCCTTCCTTTGCTTCTGTGGTGGATTCGAAGGTCCAAAGTCTCACTTGTTCTTTTGTCGAAATTTCTCCTTGATTTTGATAGCATATCGATAGGCAGATCCAAGTGAAGAGATGTCAAGGAAGTCCATCTAAGTTTGGATGTACCGATGTAGACCACTACAATATTTTAAAATTAGGTGTTGCTTGGAGTCCTTGATACCCATATTTGTGCGCAAGGTATGCAAGTTGTTGATGTAGTCTGACACTTTCTATCCCCCCTCTTGATGAAAAATGGTCCATTTGGTGTACTGTTCATCATAGTTTCCCACAGGGTAATACTATTCCTTGACGGCATCTACGAAAGAGGCCCAAGCAAGATTTTTCTCAAACAATCTAGACTCATCTGATGAGTTTTTCTACCAATAAGTACCCCACCAAATTTGGACATGGGGGACTTCCTTCAGGAGTGAAAAGGTGATCTTTTCCCCGTCATAGAAATTATGGATAGAGGAATACCCTTCTAGAACATTCAATCAATTATCTATGGAATCTGCATCAATCTGGCCTTCAAATAAAGGAATATCAAAGTTAACTTGTACCTTGAAGGGATTTGCATCCCTGAACTAACTGCTCATTGAATATGTACTTGTCATTGCCGGCATTCGTAAAAGGATTTGGGCAAAACTATCCATCATCTTGTTCCTCTATCGTGTGAGGGATTCCTCAAGCAATGATTTGATAGGATATCCTACTCCACTGTCTCTCTTTTCTTCCACCATGAGGGGTCATTTGGGACGGTGAGAGGGATCAAGTGAAACTAGTTCAATACTAGACTCTCTATACCTGGACCTTGTCAGGGACATGCACCGAGGAACAATCAAAGAGAAGATTGCTCTGATACCACTGATTTGGATTTATGTGGGAACTAAATGAAATAACATATATAGCATCATAAACACAACCATATTGTAAATATAACAAAGATACAACAAACACATATTCTATTAAATGGCGGAACTAGAACAGACTGTAATACAATAGATAGAATGGTGGTAGCTATCTCTAGGAAGAGATGCGACTTGCACGGTCATATGTGCAAAGATGAATACAAAATGAGGCCAAAGGGCTTATTTATAATAAAGACAATGGTGATAACCCCAAAATTCCAAAACATAACCCTAGAGGATTAACCGTCATAAAGTTTGCAGCCCCAAGGTGGTAAGTTGAACAATCAACTTCCCGGGGTCATAACTTTTGCATACGATCTCCGTTTTGGGAGCTCAATAGTTCATTGGAAATATCTATATGAGATTTACAAATTTTGACTATGGTCAAATAAATTCCAATGGCAACTATATGGACATCAGGATTACCAAAAAAGTCGTTTAGGGCCTCAAAACAGCTCCAGAAGTTTGGGACTCGAAAAACTATAGAAAAATAACTAGGAAACTACCACAATGGACAATTGTTTTGAGACAGTGGAACAGGTGGGTGGCCACCGGTTTCCATCTGGATCACTTGTGAACTTAGAAACTGGATTCTTCAAGTTTTGATTGATGAAGGAAAGATCAATCAGATTTTCCTCAAGTATTTTTGTAAAACGTACATGCAACAAAGCTATGTTTCTTAGCCAATAAGGCGGAAATGAATTTGTTAGATATCATGGTTTTCTTACTTAATTGATTAATATAATTAGCAATATTAGTTCACGATGGTTTTATTTTTCCTCAATAAATACTTCTCTTCTCTATAATCTTAAGGATATTCAAATATTGGCCATGGAACCTCCTAATCCATCTTAATATTGCTAACATCTTGATCAGTGTTTTGAGGCTTTCCAGAACCTAGAATGTGTCCTGCAAAGAAACTATTTTTCAAACACAGAGCCTGGTGGAAGGATAAATATTGGATTTCAAACCGATATTAGTGGAAGGTGGAGAATGAATCTTGAAAAAAATGTGTTGGGGAGGATGCGATGAGAGGAGCGTGATAAGGAATGGGATAAGAATTACAGAAGAAATGGATTATAGTATCAACAATATGAGTCTCTTGATTTTCACAACATATCATGTCTAGTTACATGGGTATATTGTTGGAGATTTATAGTAATGAAAGAATCTATTTAAAGGAAAAAATCAACCTAAATACCAACCTAGGGCCTCAGAGTTTCTAAAAACTTGTAAGGGTTAGGATAAGAAACAAACTTGGGAATGAAGAACCTGAAAGTACAAGGAAGGGAACCCAATGGATAACAATCTATGGTCATAGATATCTGCATAAGTCCAAACTCACATTCACCTTGCATTGGAAACTCTCTCCAATGCTAGGAAATGATGCTTAAATTTTCCTTCTTCCCTTAATAGTTCCCCGATATGTACCATGAAAACCCTAGGGTTCATGTAATAGGGTAAGTGCAGGGCCCTTTTAAAAAGGTTATTGGTAATGGAAATATGCAGAGGGGTTTGTGATGGTTATTAATTTTGGGGTTTCCATGATATTATTTGGATCAGAAATAATGGGTTGAACAACTCAAACTTTATTTCAACCCAAATATTATATGAACTAGAGAAGAGAATTTCTAGGAATGTTCAATAATGGTTCGCTTCAAGAAATTTCACAAAATCCATCAAATATCCATACATCATAATAATGAACCAGACACATATTACCATCATACCTTAACACATTAGTGCAGAGAGATTGAACAGGTGACTACTCTACTGCCATGTTTCATTTTGCAGTAGGATTTTAACTAGTACAAGATGAACACTAAATTTTTTATAGCAATAAATAATAACAAAACCTAGTTAAAAAAATTACTTATTCTTCCTTGATGATCTTCTCCTCATCCTCCTTGACAATATTTGAAAAAAATGATGGTTTTGATGTTTTTTTCTTTGTTATAATTTGCACTAGAATAGTAGTTATGTTCACTAGCTTTTTTTACTACAAATTTTGACAGCCTAAATGTCTGATTTTACTAAGGGTTTTCTAAACTAAATGGCCCTGTATGATTGGTCAAGGTTATTTGTCTCAGTAAGGCTGGCTCAAGTAGGAATTTGTTAATGTCTATATGGCCCATTTGCGGGTTTGAGTGGTCTCATCTCTTCAGTTTCATACACTATGCAAGGCTACAATATTTCATCTGAGATTTAGATCTTGAGCCTTTAGTCATTAACCATAAAAGAGGTCAACGCGAGCCATTACTGAAGTGACTGCAAGTTTCTATAGTAATTTAGATCTAGGATGTTTTATTTTATGTTCATATCATTTATGTTTATCTAATAGGGGACTTACAAATTCAATATAACAATTGTGTCGATATGAATACAACAATTTTCCAAAATATTTTTTCCCATGTAAGCATGGAATTGATTGGAGAGGCTATAACTTCTTTATAAGCCTAGCAATATATCCTTCTTAATTTCTCTTGTTTTTTTCCCTTCATTTCTATTATATTTTCTCTTGTCCTTTGTCATCTTTGTTTATTTAATTATTTAATTCCATCATCACATTTTTCCTCTAATATGGAACTTGGGTGCCTAAAGGATTTATGTTTGATTCGTAAGATTTGATTTGGGTTTAAAAATCAAATTAACAGAAGAAAAATAGGTATGAGAATTCGGTATATGTTATCGATACTTACAATTTCTTGGTACAACTTACCTTGACTTGTGGAGCTTGACACAATTGTCTTTTTCTTTACCTTTCAAAACATATTTCAACATACTAAAAATATTTTCCTGTTGCAATAATTTCATGTTAGGACCCATCAAAAAAATATTTGCATCTTTATGAAAATAAAAAATGAAGCCAAAAAAATACAGTTTGAGTAGTTCGTCTCAATGAATAAAAACAACATTAATAATGAATATTTTACGTTTGATGAAAATTGTTTATTTAACAATGCAAACTACAATAATATTCAAGTAAAATAACTGGTAATAAGAGATCACCTGAGGAAACATGGAGAACCAAAACAATAAGTATATAAGGACATCTATCACATCAAAACACCAATTTTTCCTCTGAAATATGAAAATGTTTTCCAAGGCTATCTGTAACACGTTCCAATGGATGAGTGAAATAGAAATAGTAAAATTTAAACACTACATTTATAGAAATAAATGTTGGAAATGTATAATTCCTTACCATTCATTGAGATCCTCTATGTTTCGAGAATAATTTAATATTCTCTACTGAACATGTGCCCCCCCCCCTCACATCACTCTCAATTCCCCAAAACGAATGCATCTACTTGGAATTACAAAATTTTAGTGCAAATTCATTCATTCAATAGCTGAAAAAAACATTCATTAAAGAATTCATTAAATTATTCATTCATTCAATAGAAGATACAACCATTCATTAAAGCATTCATTAAATAGAGGAAAAAACCATGCATGGCATTGTATTATAAAATAGAATTACTCAAAATTTCTTTAGACACTTCCTTTTTACTTTTATTCTCTTTAAAAAATGAGCAATAAGCGCATCTTCTAGAATATGTCCTTCGGTTCCTGGTGCTTCATCAACTTGTCCTGATGTCTCTCTAGTAAACTTCTCACCACGTGGATCTTGCGGAAAGGGGGTCGAAATTGCTGCAATAATGTGAAAATGTTGCATTAATTTATTTTTGTTTTATAATTACAAGTATTTCATTTAAAACAAAATTACAAAGGTATTTTTTTACCTGGTGTGGGAACATCATGTTCTTCATTTTCTTGTCTAGGATCAACCTATACAGTGTGACCATCTACATGCTCTGTAGTTGAAATATGAAGAAGTACAATTAATGTTCACTATCTGTAATTATCTATCCAAAACTATAGCATATTAGTAAATTCATTACCAAGAATTGAAGCATGATCTTCGTTTGGTTGTTGTCCATCATCAACATTAAAGGGATCATTGATTTCCTGCTAAAAAAAGAATAAATATTTTATGTTAATGGTTTATAACAAATAGATGCATGACAATTAATAAATTTTCATTAAACTATATTGATTTTATATACCTATGCACCAGATCGATCACCGGAAGACCGTGTATTCACAGACAAGATTTTTCGGCAATCGACATCATCTTCAAATTCATGTTGGAATCCAATCTTCAAGTCTTCCTGAGTGGGCACTTCTTTAAATCGATCGCATTGCATATTTGCATAACGTCATTAAATTTACATTTTGCACCGGATTAAAACAAAAATAATTTTCAATTTATTATTTGGATGCATTATTGTATTTTCGATACTTATAATTTATGCCATCAAATTTGAATCACCCCCAGTCCCAAGCTTGTGCTATGCAATTTTGTCTAGTCTTGCCTTTGTGGCATTCAATGTGCCTGACGGCCTAATCTAGTATTGAATTATGTTAGATGTTCGAAATTCAATATAAAAATTAATAATAATAAGGGTTACCATTATATTGTGGAAAGTATTGCATACCTCCCTATGCCTGGTGGTATCTTTCTTGCTTTTCCCAGAGCCCTCTCTTTTAAATATTCCACTAGGGCTTTCCACTCCCTTGATGGAATCATCAAAGGGCGCTCATACCTAGGGTTCCTTTCTAGGTGAACCTTATATTGTTCTATAGAAATATTCATATGTATTGATACTTATTTAGGGCCTTTGTTGTTTCGAAGGTATTTTTTCTGAACAGGCCAACCAACCGATTAGTTCGCTCATCCTTTAAAGTTTTTTTTTGACTGTCCCACCTTGTGCGAATGGTGGTCCCAAATATATCCAAGGTAAAATCATTTATATTTCTATAAAAAAAAAATATCATTTCCTGCAAAACAATTGTGCCATCATTAGTCTAAAAAAAAAAATTATTGGTATATTACAATCAAATTATAAAAACTAAATTGAATAATGTATAATTACCTGGAATATTCTCTATCTTTATTGGAATGAGTTCCTCGTTCACCAATATTTTTGTCTCTATTGAACCCATGCTAGTGACATGGGAAGATCCATGAAATGTTTCTTGAACATCAGCATTACTATCAGTCTCTGCATCCACCTCTTCTTCTGCAAGATCTAGTGTGCATTACTATCAGGATCTGCATCCACCCCTTCTTTAGTAGCGACTAAACTCTCTGCTGGCCTTAGGGGTGTCGCGGAATGTGTTGTCAAGTGTTCAGTAAAAAACATAGGTGTATTATGTGGTGTATGTGGATTCATTTTCTCACTGGGCCCAACACCTCCTTCACCACCAGTGCGTGGTCGCCAAAAACCCTATAAATAAAATCCATTCAATTATAAGTTCACTATCATATAAAAGTAAAAATTATAAAGATATAAATGAATTGATATTATGATTCAAGATTCCACAACTTACTTTCAAGGCTTGATATCTATTAAGCAACAATTCAACCTTTTCTTTGATCTTATTTGTCCGTGGAATACAGAATAGCAGACAAAGCATATACACATTAAATTTTTTCAAGATCTTCTCTAACACCTTAACCAGATCTAGAGAAGAACCAATTCCAACATCGTTCAACAACTAATTCACATCAAAATCTATGGATTGTTGTGGTGATCTTTCATAAACCGAATCATTGGTCTGCAAAAAAAATATATAAAACATTACTTACGCGTTGAAGCAATAGTATGAGAAAAAAATTATATTAACAAAACATATCTATCATGATTGATTCCTAGAATTACATCTAGGTTTACCTGATTCCTGGATGACAGTGTGTTCTGATCAAGAGCTGTGGACTTTCCTCGATCATCCATCTGCAAAAAAAGTAGACAATATTATCATAATGAAAGCAATTATAGAAACGAAAAAATACATAACAAAATAAACATTATGCTGCATTTTATATATGTGTACAATTTTGAAGCATTTAAATTGTAGAATTACATTCAGGTTTACCTATTTCCCTGAGGTTGTTGTCCTCTAATCAATAGCCGGGTTCATTCCCCGATAAACCATATGCATCAAATATAGATAAGATTATATAAACCAAATGAATATAATATTGAAAAAACATAACAATACATATTAAAATTTTACAATGGCATCGATGTATACTTGTAACGTACCCTCCCCTCTCCTCCAGAGAGAGAGGATGCGACTACACTAATATCTAACCGGGAATTTAGCCCCATGAACATAATACAAAATGCATTGAATGTAAAAACATATGTAGATGCATAATTCAATAATATACAACTGAAGAAAATCTCATTCAAGCATTAAATATGTTGATGATAATTCACAAAACAAATATATTGCAGAAATTAAATACAAGACAGAACTTATGTTGAAAATGAGATTCCCTGAGTAACTAGCCATGTTGTTGCAACGTTCAACCCAACCATAGGCCAGTTGTTCTCATCAATCTCTCAGCATGACTTCCACCCTAGAGATGGGCATGATTTCCACAAGGAAAAAGGGAACTACAGGATCACACATAGCCAAATACACACCAAGGTTCAGCCAAGCCAATCTACAGTTGAGATTATCAAGATGCTAAGGTAGTGGAAAGGAATAATTGATAAGCTAGTGAGCTCAACCACAAAGCTATGGACACCTACACACCCAACACAAAGAAGTATTCCATTCACTTCTACATAGCCTCTTAGTCCATACCTTCCCTTCCAGTGTTCTCTTAGGTGTGCATAAAATATTAGACAACCCCTCTTGATCTTTTTTTGAGGTTTCTTTCTTCACTATGTTTATCAAGCCAATTCTAGGCCTCTTTCACTCCTAATCAGTTCATACGAAAACAAGGATGCACATAACAACAAACATAGTGTTGGATATGAGAAAAAAACATTTTGGAAACAAAAACTAAAATGGTAGAAGGGGGAAAACAACTATGGGAGAGTAATACGATTTTAGAAAAAATTTATGGGTTCACAGGAGCAGAAACGACCTCCATAAATCCCAAATCATGAATGTCTCTTCCCAGAAACTAAGCAATACAAAAACAGGTTTCTAGCCATGGATAGATGAAGAAAACTGCAAAAAATCGTGAGGGAAAATGCCCAGCTAGCTCCAGTTGCATGAGGAAGAGAAACACATGGGTGAGGAATGTCTTAGGCACTAATTTCTGGGTCTTTTCTTGGCCCACAAGAAAAAATATGTTTTTCAAAAAATGATTCCTTTCCCCAATGTTTGTGCAAGAAATTGTTTCCAGACTACAAAGAAACAAGCCAACACAATCTCAAATATTCAATCAAACAAAACTAGGTTTTAGGGTTTTTTAAAGGTTTTTCTAGTTGTAAAGTTTGGTGACAAAAGGGAATACATTCATAAGCCAAATAGGAACTAAATCACAAGTAAATAAGAACAGAGATGCATAATATAATAACCATGTATCCAACAGAACATAACATTGAAGTTCATCCACAACTGACAAGCACTACAAGCATAAAGACTATAAACCAGCAATGAAATTATCAATTGTATAGCTAAACAAGATAGAAATGAATCCAAAACACAGACTGAAGGGTAAAATTGATCATATATTTCATAATTATGTTCATCAAACACACATGAGAGTCAAGTACTTAGCTTACAAATAAGTCAAGAGACCTCCTCTAGTCATCCAAAAATCCCACCTCTCTTCTGTACCCTTGTCCCTCTTTTATAATTACAAAGAATTAGTTCCATATTCCTTTCATTAGGTTGAAATTGAAACTACCCAGCAGTTACATTAACTAACTTTCAACTAATTTACTAAAAATAGCAAAATCAGATTCCTAGTAAATATGGTGAATTTCTGAAAAATAGGTGTCAAAGAAGCCTCCATATCTCTCAATCCGTGACACCTGTGTAAAACCTGAGTTATTTTTTTGTGAATGGGTCTGTGATGGACAAAAACCTCTCTTGGTTTTTAAAAATTCATCTCCAATCAATCAGAATATTCCCCGCAAGATGAACACTAAAACAGGAAAATATTAAATATTTTTAAAACCCTGAAAAATAGGCTGTAACAATTTAACTGAATCTTTCAAAAATTGATAGTTGTTGCAAAACTGAGAGAGGTTTTTGTGAATGGGTATCTTATGAACAAAAAATTCTTTTTGTTTTCTAAAATTAATCTCCATCATCTCGTGGTATGCATTTAATTTCAATAACCCAAAACAAGAAAAACAGAGCAGATTTCTCAGTAATCTTTGCATTTCAATATCCCCTTTTTCATCTGAAATTTCTTCTGCAGGTACAATATTTTCAGCAAAATTTTGCAGGTTTTGAAATTTCTTCTAGAATTGCTCTGCTATTGTAGACTTTGAATCCTTCACTAATGCAGATTTTGAATCTTTTCCTACTGCAGATTTTGCATCTTTTGTTGCTGTAGTTTTTGAATCTTTTGTTGCTGTAGACTTTAAATCCTTTGCTGTGATAGGCGTTTGACTGAGGGTACTCTTCTCTTCTTCTTTCCTCTAATATTTTGGTGGCAACTGGTATAGTGCTATCTCCTGATCAAACTTTAAAATATAGGCCTGATTACACCCTTCAAACAATCTTTCCCCAAATGTATCAATTATGTAGAATGATTCCCTTTCTACCTTAAGAAGGAAAAAATGGTCATTCCAGCTGACTATGTAAATCTGTGGCTCATTATTTGGACTCTCTACCATCATAGCATTGGTAATTTCATCCCAAATAGTGTCAAAGGCCATTGCTCCTTGCAGAAAGTCAAATGAATCTCCCATACCTTCAGGCCTAAAGAACCCCACAAATGACTTTTCATGAACTATAGATAATGGCTGTATCTTAGCCTGTAATACTATGTCCAAATCAAAGTGATTATCAGGAAATATCTCTTTGTAATCCTCAACCTCACAAATTCTCCTCCACTCCTGAGATCCTTCTCGTATTATCATATCATATTGTGATTTGATTGGCATAGTATTTGGGTTTTTTATGCAGCCAATCAGCAATAACAGCTACGAGGGCAGTACAAGCACTCTCACCTGTAGCCCTTTCACTACGCTGATCGATTGAACCAAAAAATACCTATGTAGACAACTTCATCTATCCATCTCTACTAATTATCTCTTTCTGTTCCCAACTGTGGCAAGATTAGAGTCCATAGAAGATGGTTTATCAATGAGTTTGGGAAGAGAATCAAAACTTGATCCAGATCTTGTCAACTCATTATCTCCATTTCCATATTCTTTGCATTCCAAATAAATAGCACCAGCAGAAAGATTAGCTGCAGCCAAAGTGTCATAACTCCCAAAGATGGAAACATCCCCATCCACTACTTCATCCACTTCACGTTCCTCAGTTGACTCAAAATCAAATAAATCAGCAGATTCACATTCTTCGCTAACTGGAGATTGTTTGCAATAAATGCCATCCTCATCTAAAGAATATTTATCAGGAACCTTAGGAGTATCCTTTTTTGACACAAAAGGTCTTATGCATGACAGGGGTGCTAAAAACTTTTGAACTGGTTCAAGTGGGTCCTGATCATTTTGAAGATTGATGAAGTTTAGAGTTACAACAAGTATTGGGTTTGTCGTTGCACCTCCAATACAACAAGAAAATGTAATATTGGTGGTTTCTTCCATGCTTTTCCCAGGGATTGATGATGCTTTTATGTGATTTTCAAAACCTGTTAGTGACCTAACAGCCTTTCTTCCTCAAGTTTTCAGAGTTTTGACAGTTAGTTCTCCTTTGGATTCTCCCTGGCTGTTTTTCCTTGAATTTTTAATAGTCAGTTATATTATCAATGCAGGGAATGTTTTGTACTGAGCTTGGGTAATTTAGGTCAAAAAGAGCATTAAAAATATTTAACAGAGTTTCTATTGAAATTTACTAACCACAAAGATGCTCATCTAAACCTTTTGGACTGATCTCTCACCGTTGGGAGTTTGTTGAATACATGAATTTATGTTTTCTTTAATCAATTTAACATTATAAGCCTTAATAGGAAAAACCCCCAATTTAACAGACCATGACCAAGGTCACGTAGAATACCTCACTCCCATCTTGCTGCAGGTGTTAAAAATTGATTCTTGGACTATCTGAATGTTGAATTTAACCGTCCAAGTGTCTTCAAGTCTTCAACTTAATTCCAAATTTCGTGCTGAGAAAACCCTAAATTCCTTCTTCAACTACCAATTCCTGATTCTTAGCAATGTGTCTTCATTCCACTTCTCCAGTAGCTTCGTAATGCTTAATTGGAGGACCTCTTTCCCATCAATCTCGCCTCATTCCACTGTCTGTCATGATTTGCTAAGCCTTAACTTTTGACTGCCACGATCTCCCTCACGTCATATCCAACACCTGTTTGCATGATTATCTTTGACAAAACACGTATCAAATGTGATAACTGATGTAGTTAACACCTTAGGGACGAAACCCCCAAAAAAATTGGACTGAAAAATGACTATTTTGGCAAAAACGATTTTCTTGTAGTGCGCTAGTGTAACTTTTTCTGGCCAGTGCTACAGGAATCCCTATTTTATGATTTTTTAACCAAAACTCGAAACTAAGTGCTGTTTTTTTGGTAAATAACTTTAAGTAATGTCATATGCTATTTCTTTAGAACCTTTTAGAAATATATGCATACAATAAGCCCATAAAAACCATGAAATTAATTAAATCAAGCAAAAATTAAAAAGAAAAGATGTAAAATCAACTATAAACCTAAGGCTAAAATCAAAATATTGTAAAAGAAACCAAGATCAAAACTTAAAAACAATAAGAAAAATCATATTTTTAAGACAAGCAAATGGTTCAAAAATAGAAAACAAAATCAGGCTATAACACCCAATACTAAATTGACTGCCATACCTCTCCATTCCCAAGGCATTAACTACCTCAACCAACTTCTAGAAGAAATAAATGATTGGGTGGATAGACAAAATGGGTTGTTGAGATTTTATGGGTTCTCTCATTTACATTTGGCTTATCACTATTGGCTCAAGGGTTTGAACAATTTCCGTCCCTATTCCTTGTGAAATCATGCCTTCGTCTCTTGTTGCATTACATAGCTAGTTGTGGTTATTTTATTAAATTGCATATTTACATGATGTCTCAATTTATAATGTGCCTGGCCAGCATGAGAACCATAGGTATCGATTTTAATTGTCGATACATAAAAATGCTAAATCAATGGTGGGGCCTTGTCCTTGAACTTCTCACCGTGATTTAATAATGATATTTACATCATGTACAATTCTAATGCAATGGGGTAAAAATAGGGATATTATAATACCTGCCGCCTCGAGCTAGGTCTGGTAACATCTACTATGAGGAAGGTTCCCCTGGCAGATCCCTGCATAAAAAACATAGAAAAAATTAGCTAAAGAAACCAAAATACTCACTAAAATAATTTAATAACATAACATTTTGACGTATACCTGTTGCCTCAAGGATGGTGTACTCCTCTCACCAACTGCTGGGGTGATGTGCCCCTGATCGCCTCCTTGCGAAGTCAACATAGAAAATTTAATAAAAAAATATAATTATCTATTAACGAAAAATCCTAAAGATGTTCAAATAATTAATAAAATTTTGGGTAAATGGTTGGATGTACGACACCCATACTAACCGTGTTTGTATCTACTCGATTCAAATTGTAATTAATAAGCAAATCTTCCCCTGCAACTACTGATTTAATGGCACATACAAATACATGGTTTCCTTCACACCCCTCAAATATGCAGTTGGGTTGCTTAAGTGTAGACCCTGGTTGTGTACTATTTATAAACCCCACAATATTCCCAGTTGTCTTTGGCCTTCCGTCGATGTACAACGTTTCTCCTTTATTTTGATCTTTTTCTTTCAGTTGTAAATAATTTGTTGACAACCCATATCTACGCATACTTCATGTATATTGGACCAGGTGCATCCAATATTTGTATTTGTAAGAGGGTCCAACATACTCCATCAATTTTGTACATCTATTGTAACCGACCTTTATGCCATCCATGCAAACCAAACCTAATCCATGTAATGATGAAGGTACAACTCTATGTATCCTCTCGCTCACACAAAATTCTGTGTTGAATTTAGGAGGATCCCTAGGAACCCATTGTTTCACTAGATTTTTGTACCTTGATGGCACCTCGATGTCGCCTATTGTCTCATCATCATAGGAGCATGACCCCCCTTCTGCGAGAAAAAATTCCATGTGTTTATTAAATTTTCTTTTGATCTTCTGACATCTAGTTGATCTACCCCTTGTAGACCTACTAGATATCTCACTTTCCTCTAGACTTCCTAAACTCTCCTCGCTTGAAGAAAACATGTCTGAAAAATACCTCTTTGTTTCTACCTGCACCATGGCTGGAAAAAAATTGGCAAATAAGAGAAAAATACCACCAAAAACTTGGATAGACATATAAGCAAGACATAATAGTGATATCATTATCTTGAATAATATTAATAATTCCCTAGTATAACAGTACATCACCTAGTCCTTTAACATGAGATATATATCGAGTGGTTCCATAGCACATGCTCCATCCATTTTATCTCAAAATAAAAACTATGTTTTTGACAAAATTTGTAGGTGTATCTTTTTTAATTTATTTTGTTTCCTCACAAAAAATATTAAAGACCCAATTTACGGATCTCAAAATATATAATAAAATCATTTGCTAATATTTTGTATTTTTTTTTCAAAAGAAAAGTAGGTGTTCCTTAATATTCAATAGTGAATCAAAGGTAACTTGTACATAGTCCTAACAGTAATTCATTCCAAATTCAAGTGGATATAAGCATCAAAAACTTTCCCACGCAGAGGGACGGAACCCACAATCCCAAGATGACTTAAGTAGAAATACCACAGGGAGAACATAAGGATCCCAAACAGCTTATCCAAGGAGGCATCGAGCGTGGAGAAAACACACCCCTGGGGGATGAAAAACAAATATATATCCCCAACTAAAATAGGAAATATGCTAATGTATCCCATACTCAAAAGAACCAAAAAATACTATGCCACATAAATCAAAAATCTCTTAAAAGAGTTGTATAATGCCTTACTCAATGATTTCTCCTTCTAAAAGTTAATAGAAGGAGAGGAGTCCAACCTTCATAATCAGTGCTTCCTTAGATAAACCTTCTGCACTCATATTGTGCTCCCTGTAGACATTCCTAAATTCATATAGCTGACGAATTGAATTCGTCGGTAGTATAGCATATATGTTGGATTTAATGGATATTAGACGACAAATTTCACTACATCAATGTCGGAAATCTGACGAAGTCTCCTTCATAGAGGTCGTATAACCAATCAATTGATATCATTACCTTGAGGACTTATAAGCATGGTATCTTAGTGACATCAATCTATTGAGAAACAAATTTGATAGAATTATAAGAATGACATCATAGTGATATCATTATCATGAAGAATATCAATAATTCTCTAGTATAACAGTACATCACATAGTCTTGTAACACGAGATAGATATCAAGTGGTCCGTAGCAAATGCTTCATCCAATTTATCTCAAAATACAAACTACATTTTTGTCAAATTTTGTAGGTTTATATTTTTTAATTTATTTTGTTTCCTCGCAAAAAATATTAAAGACCCAGTTTACAGATCTCATTACAACAAATATGGTCACAATTAGATTGGGTCTAGCCATGGTAGCTTAGATTTCCTAGAAATGTTATCAGTTGGATGTAAAGAGTACCTACATTGATGGATATTTAGAAGGAGGTGTATGTGTATCAGTTCTTCAGCTGAAGAGATTCCAAGATGCACATAAATAACATCTAGTGTGCATGTTTGCAAATGAAGTTTACAAGTTAAACAAAGCCCCAAGGGCCTAGTACATTAAATTTGATAAATATCTCACAAGATCTAGATTCAGAAGAAGTCCTTATGGTCTAAATCTTTATGTCAAAATATCAAGTTAGGGAATATTTATTTTAGTGGTATATACCGAATATTTTAATATCAAAAGGAGTGAAGCCAGTGTAATTCCAGAGATAAAATCTCAATCATGTAGTTATTTTGACAAAAGTAATGTTATCCTCTTGAATGTTAGTATAGATAGGGGTGTAACCATCATAGAATCAAGCATGTACTATCCAATCGTGGGATAGAGCACATAATTAATTGAGCTGAGGATTTTCTTTGGAGGGATAATGGAAACTTAATCTTATACAAATTTAGTTAACTTCAACATACCATATTGAGACTCCACTACTCTATTGGGAAGGATGGAAGCTTGTATTGTTTTCTCAGAAGATATGTGGGAAGGATAACCTATAAAAGTTTATTTCATCTCATTTTCCATCCTTATTTCATGATGCAACATGTAGTAGTAGATTCTGGTTTTTTAATATGCCACCCATCCACCCATCCATGGCAAGCATGAAGAGCAACTAGGGATTCATTCTAATCACTCATGACAACAATAGAAATTCCTAACATGTTAGGGAATCACCCTAAATCATCACAAGAACCTCTTGTACACTTATAGAATCACTATCTCCATCTCCAAGCAAAAAAAGAATACACCAATAGCATAAACCCTATTCGGGCAACAATGTTCTCAAGGGCAGCACTTAATCTATCCCTAGACAGTCACAGGCATCCCAGTATTGGTTCAGAGAGTCATGAGTAGGATTATAATAATCACAGGCAAGCATCATACCATTTTGAACTGTTAGGATAAGATCCGAGTAGCCTATGTTATATTTGGGTAGGCTAACCCTGAACATTGGGAACTCATATCCATTCTAGGGAAACCTCAGTGAAATTATGGGCATCCCTATATCAGCTTACAAGAAGCACATCTTTGGTATGTGCATTACATAGAGGACCCGAGAAGTCACTTCAGGAAAACCCTCACACTCATGAGAAGTCTTATTCTATCTCGAGCATCCCTACATCTACTTCTAGGAAGCAACTGGAGTTTTGGGAATCCTCTGTTGAAACTTTGAGAAGACAGAATAAGTCTAAGAAGCATGTGAAATGAGAATTCTAGGAAGCATCAGAATAGTTCTATAGTTATGAAAAATAGGTTAGAGTGCTCAACACAAAATGTTATCCATGTCATCAAGTTATGAAAAATAGGTTATAGTGCTCAACCCAAAATGTTAGTTCATTCCATCAAGAAGATATATCAAACCAAAAATGCAAGAGAAATCCACTAGTTTTAATTGTATATATCTGTGTCATCAAGGTACTGAATTAACCTCAAAATCCTAGAACACTCTCATGTAAGAGCCTCCATACACCACATCAATATGTAAAAAAAACCAAGTATTTGTGATCAATATGGCATATCAAACCAATAATACTGGGGAACTCCTTAAGGTAAATGATCCATGTGACACATGAATGAAGTGCATCATCAAACCGTCACAAACACAACATTGTCACAACATAATGATCTAAATGAGAGTACATAAGTAGCCAAACATCATGAAAAGCCACATGATATCGCTACTTTCCAGCACATCACGAAGAAACAATATACCATATAGAAACATTTGGGTTGCATAATGCACTACCTATTATTTATCAAGGAGACCATCATCTAGCTTTTTAACTTTTATACGATAGTATAAAGATCCCACATATAAGCAAGTTGCAACATAAAAAGAGAAAAACAATAAGCTTATAACTATCCTCCAAAGTAGCATGTTTTTAAAATGAGATTATATATAGTAGAGAGGCCTTGTTTCACTCCTTACAAAGGATTTCAGAGGGAGGTTGGAAAGTGTAAACCTTCCTCAATTTGACTAAAATAGATAAACAATCATGGTATCTAACTATTTTCTATGATCTTAATCCAATAATAATGCATTCTTAGGTATTTGTGATTGTGAGGATCTCATCCAAGTCCAATTGACTATGTTGCTCCCTCTGGGATTGGCTACCTTAGGAAATCTACCCATTATGGTGATTTCATAGCTTGTGCCTAACCGTAAAGGGAAAGTGAAAATAATAGTAACTATGAAGTCTTTTCTAAAGTTTCCAAATGACATTTGTTCAGGCCTATTTACAAATATTAGAATCATCAATTGATAGATTCAATGAACTAGAGTGTGATGTACCATTGCTAATTATTAGAATGGATATGTTGAGCACTTTAGCAATGAGACTCTTTCAACCAATTGCTACAAAATGCCAAAGAAACACATTTATCAAAAATAGGGGTTTTCCGATAAGATGCACATTTTCTTTTCTAATGAATTTTTAGTGTATGTGGTTAGGACAAGGAGTTGCATGCTAGTTACGATCGACAAAGTATGTTTGAACTTTATTTATAAGCCATAAAAGCGTTTGTCTATATATAGTATGAAGGTCTAATGAATGCATAGCTTTTCAATCGGACTCCACACTAATTGTAGTATATGGATTTGTATTTGATCGGAACCATAAATATTAGCCAAATATAATATCATAATCATAGCCAGACCGATTTCAATAAAAACACAAAAATGATAGTCTTATATAATTGTTTGGATAAATAGTTTTATGATAGTGTTGATGAAAAGTTTAATCATTACCTTTAAGTAGTCTTGTTGCCCCATATCAAATATTACCCCAAACACTCCAAAAATTCAAAATTAAACTATGTAGGATGCCACATAACCTACAGGTTTGTAGGCTGCCACATGCAGCATACATGACATCCTACAACCTTATAGGATCAGGGTTATAGGTTTCCACATGCATCCTATAAGCCTACCCATAGTCTACAACCCTATAGTATGAGTTACATGGATGTAGGCTACCACATGCAACCTACAAAAGCCCCTGTAGGCTGCATGTGGCAGTCTACAACCCTATAACTCAACCTACAAGGATGTAGGTTTCCACTCTTTTGAGAATAATAAAAACATTTATCCTCCCTTATGATTATCAATGACAAAAGATGAAACAAACAATTCCACTCTTTTAAATAATGAATGCAATTCATTTATTGATGTAAACAGTTCGTAGTAAGAAAATATGGAGTTCACTCCATAAGTTCAATGTTAGAGCCTAGATTGTTGTAACATATTTTTGTTGGTTTATTATTTAATGATTATTTACATGTAAAATTATTGCTTAAATGTATATTTAAAAGTAAACGACTAGTTTATTATAATATTTAATACCTATTTAAATGGAAAATGCACTATTATTTAGTGGTAGAGGCATTATTATTATAGGTCCCATTATCAACATAAGCTATATCTAGTTCAAAGTTCCTCATTTATAAGCCATTTTATTGTTGAATCTAAAATACTTAAATGAAAGGTTGTTTCTTTGGTTTTTAGAAGTTACATTCAGAAATACAAGTTCTAGTATAATTTAACTTAGAATTTTTCTGGCTTTGTAATGTTGTCCCAAAGACACTCTTAATGTGTTTTACGGTGTTTTTTACTAATTCTTGTTTGTTATTTTTTAGTTTTTGTCAAGCAGGTAGAGAGGCACGCTGCTCAAATTTTGAAGATTCGGATAACCAAGAGCCTCCTTTCTTCTACCTTTTCTAGTTTGATAAAAAAAAACCAAAAAACTTCTAATCCTTATGTATCCTCTTTATAAAAGACCAAGTCATTCCCCATAAAGAGAAAAAATATTGTAATTAATTCATAATAAAAAGAGCACGTGAGATGCTCAACACCCACAACCCATCCCCCCTAGTAGGGGGAATCTATGTGGTCTTGTATGGGTAACCATTTCATCAATTTTTCTTTAGTTTTCCTTTACATTTTAAAAGTATATTATATCACTTTGACACACACTCTCCATTTAGTTGGTTTACTTTTTTTAGTAATTTGTTTTGTTTGCAACAAATCAAGAAATACTACGCTTTCCCGAATTATAGCACTAGTCAAAAGTGTTTTCCTGAGTAAGTAATGTTTGGAAAAGAGATTTATGGAAAATAGATTCATCTACACTCAACATTATTGGAGGGTGCACTCACCTTCTTAACTTGGAAATTATATTTTGAGATGTTTATGGAGGAGTCTTATTGAAGAGTGATTTGCACACTTGTGCATGCACCTTGTGGGCCATATTACTATTTTGAGGAGTTGGTAGAAGGGTGTTCTTCTATGAGGAGTATTATTTTATTATATTAACTCATGCATATTGGAGGACGCACTAGTTGTGGACACCTTATCTTGTTTATTATCCAACAAGCCTATCTTTAGTGATCTACTCTCTCTCTCTCTCTCTTGGAGGTTTCTCTTGCTCATTTTTGCACATTTTGACTTCTCAAATTTAAGGGATAAGACTGAACAACTCCATGATTATAATTCTTTAAATTGTCATGGAGTTAGTTGAGAAAAATATATATTTTCATGTAATAGAGAAGATACTCCCTTTATATAAAATATTTTTCTCTCCATTTTATGTATGGTTGTATTGTGGAAGAAATCCCATGGAGCTTAACTGAATAATCATTGAAGCTTTTGGAGAATTAAAAAGGGATCTTGTGGGTGAGAATATATTCTACATCTTTTTGCTTCTTCATTTTGCTAAATATTTCTTGACATATGCTTATGTAATAGTGAACTAGGTAACTTCTTTCATTATTAATTTATGTTTAACATAGGAAAGTTACTTATTCAAGAATATTTCTCTAAGTTAGGTTATATGATCATACATCACTTTCATAGTTGGCATAACCTTCATTAGCATTGGATTCTATATACTTCAACAATTTCCCTAGCTATATTTCTACAATTTTGGGACAACAAGGAGATGGATTATAGAAACTCATACATTTTAGCTTCCTTAGCCACTCTATCTCTTTATCATGGTATCCCATGAGCCTTGATTTTGACCACATTTCCCAATAGAAAGACACTAGCTTCCTTGTCCATCCATTTGCTTACATTTTAAAACAAATCAATATATTGTTTTAATGGAATTACTCTTCATTTCACCTTGTGTTTCATAGCATAATTTGTATCAAATTTAGGCTCACCAGAAGAAGGGTCTTCAAAGATAAATAGAGTAAATACAAACTTTAAAAGAAACACTACAAATGACGCTCAAAACTTAAAATAAGGGAGTAAACTATAAAACGCGGTTCTAGTGACCTAATTAATGGGAAAGTGGGGAAAGCTGATCTCTTTGAGATCCAAACTACTTTGAAAATGTTTAATGAAGAGAATGGCAGGAAAGATGTATAGGATCCGCAAAAGGATGTTTTTTCAATTTCTGAGTATGAAAAGGTGCATTTTACTTTGTTATTTAGATATAATTGTGTTCATAGCAGAACAAGATTTAGTTTTCAACAACATACTGATAGTTTTATTTTATTTTTTATGAGAAACTTGGAGTTACTATTCTCACTCAGTTATTTGATGATACAGTTGCAAGTGTTCCCATAAAAAAAGGAAATATACATTGTTTCAGATCCTTTCCTACACACTTGCATCCCCAAAACTAGCTTCTCCATTTTGATCATATTCTATGTAGCCTACGACCTCTTTAGTTTGTTATGAAGGACTATCATCTAAAAAGAAAGAACAGGTGGGCAAACAAGTGCTAGAAGGTATGGATGTTATAGGACAATATCTCCTAGAAAAACATAGATGTTGTTGGTCAGTCCTTGAATGAAAATACCTTGAAATTTCGTAGTTCAGTAGGTTATTTTCCACATGATTAGATTTGCTAATTTGTCATGAAATTTAACATTTCCAATGTTTTCTTCTATATGTAAGCCACGGAGAAACATCTCCATTTATAATATCTATAGGGTTGGAATATTAGATATAGCAATATATTATCAATACATTGAGCAATAAGGACCCATAAATGTATTTTTTGAGGTGAGGAAGAAGAACTAGAAGGAAAATCATGCCTTGATTCATTTTCTATGTCAGAAGAGAAAGTTCAAGGTGAACCACAAGCTGGTAACACTGAAAAAGTATTTATAGTAAAGGTTTCTATAAATGATGGTTCTGCTGCAGTATGTTCAAGAATTGTTGATGAGGAAGGAAACTCTAATGGAGTAGATCTTGATCTGAATGTAGGAGTTTACATTTTCGATGGTAATGAATAGAGAAAGATGATTTAGAAGGTTCCAAATCCAGTCACAAATATTCAGAGCTAAATACTCCACCTATGAAATATTTTGAATGTTGTAATATAAATTCTTACCAAGAATTGGAGAATCAAAATAGTGAAATCGGGTTATTATTTAGTAATAATTCTCCTCGAGTTGAGAGGTATCAAAAGAAAGTATTAGATACGATGGGTAGTGTGCAACGAGCTAACTATTCTATTGTTGATGACAAAAATAAATTCTATAGAGTTGTGACTAATCTGAAAGATATCAATGGGAGGAAAATGTGGCCATGCCAGTTGGATCCACTGCAACAACTTCATATTTTCATTGAAGATCGAGATCAAGAGTTCTTGGACTATGAAAGGATTTATTTTCAGTGTTTTCCAAGACTGAAAGAAGAGAGGAAATAAAATAATTTTCCTATGGATTTTGTTAGTGATAGCATTGATGGGCATACTTCCTTGTATCATAAAATGAGAAGGAAAAATTTCAAAGTACCTTCATAAAAACCAGTTCTTGATTATGATGTAACATGGAGAAATTTGAGTGGTGGATTTTGCTGTGTCCTTGGATCATAGTATTGGACAGTGTGTGGAGAAGGATGGAAGCAATGCAAACTGGTTCAACAAGTCATCCTTTTCATTATGGATGAACTTCATTTAATTGGAGAGGGTGACCCAATACTAGAGGTAATTCTATATAGAATGAGATATATCTCAATAAAAATTGAAAATAATATTACAACTCTCGCTTGCCTTGAATTAGGCCAGTTACAACTCTTAGTGGCTCTGATTGGGGTTAAGACAATTCACGGTAACCCTACTGGGGTCACTCATTGTTCATCTGAGCCCTGTCTGGGGCATACACTATAACACCTTGGTTTTGACCCCATGGTATTTAATTGCATATGATGTGAATATTGTATTAAATCATGGTCTGGAGCTCAAGGTAAAGGCCCCACCATGGGTTTAGTGTTTGATGTTTTCGGCGATTAAAATCGATGCCGATGGTTTGTGTGCTGGTCAAGCACAATGTGTTTTGAGACATCATGTAAAATTCAAATTAATAAAATACCACAACTAGCTATGTGTCACAACGTTAAAAAGACGGGGGAATGATTTCACAAGGAATAGGGAGAGGGAATTATTCAACCTTGATCCATTGGGGAAAATCCAAATGTCTAAGGTAAAACCCATAGAGTGGTCAACTACCCCTTTTAGTATTTTGTGTCTAGTCACCTTTAAGTTGGTGGAGAAAGTTATTTCCTTGGGATGGGAAAGGTATGGAGGTCAAAATTCGAATTTGGGAGGTCACCCATTTTTGGAAAGTGTGTTTTTGACTTGTGGGGCAAGTAAATGCTTGGGAAGGCATGCCTAATCCATTATGCACCCATGCCTTTCATTTCCTCATCCATTCCATTCACGTAGAAGCTCTCTTAAGTAGTAGCAGGAGGACAGAGCTCTCTCCCTCACATTTGGATGATGTTTCTCCATTTCGGCATGCCCAGAAATTGGTTTGGGTTTTTTTTGAGTGAATGTGCACCAATGATGGATGATTTGGGGGTTTCTAAGGGGCATTTTGTCCTCCTCATGCAGTCGAAGCTTGCTGAGTAAGTACCTCCACGTTTTTCTGTTGGTTCTCTATTTTTGCATACCCATATTTTCATTTGTGGAGCTGTGCAGCAAATGGTCAAAGGAGACCCATGATTTGGGCATGGATGGGGGTCGTATCAGCCTCTACAATGCCCAGAAATGTTTGTGAGACTGAATTTTAATCACAGGGTGTTTTCCCCCAATTTTTACCAATTCATTCATGGTTGAAAAACCTTTTTTACTTTGTTGTGCATTTTCCCTCACATGGGAAGTCGCTTCTTTCAATTTCCCCATACCGGGAATTCATTTTTGTAAATATTAATGAGTAGGTTCCCTCCCCCATGATTTGGATGCATTTCCCCATTGTTTCTAAGCTAGAAACATTTTGTGGTAAGGCCCAGCGAGTGGAAGAAGAGACCCACATTTTATTAGGTGTTGTTGAGTTTGTTTTGGCCATGTTAGGGCCAAAACATCCCTGGAAATCGAAATTACTATCAGGGGGTTATTTTACCCTTGTTTCCTTTTTTGTTTTGGTTCCCTGGAATGTTCTGTTCATACCCAATGGTTGTGTATGACTGTGTTTGATTAAATGGGTTGACTGTATGTTTGATGCAAGCGTGTCTTGGCTAGAAAGGTCCAAGGAACCCATGTATTGTTGGCTAGTTTCCTTAGTAGCCTGTAAAACCCAATTTCTTATTGGCTTTGTTAGGTAGTCTATGAAACCCAATAGTGTGTTGGCTTGACTATGGATGATTTGGTTTTGGGCTATGTGTGAGCCTGTTATCTCCTTAGTTCCTTGTGGAATCATGCCTAGCTCAAGGGTGGCAGTGATGCTGAGAGATTGATGAGAACGCTGGCCTATGGTTGGGTGGAATGTTGCAGCAACATAGCTAGTTGCAGACCAACTTATTTTCCAGATAAGTATTCTCTTGTATTTAACTTTGTAAATTTATTTCCATCGTAGATTATCATGAACATGTTAAATGCTTGAACATGATGAACATTGCTTGTTTTAATGAGTATGAATAGCATGTATGTGTTGAATGAAGTGTATTCTTTCGCTGTAGATTGCATGGTTTACGCATATATGTATGTATTTATGATCAATGAATTTTAATTATTATGTTTTAATGTTCATGGGACTATTTCGCCTAATTGATAGCACCGGTGCATTGGTCGCGTCCTCTCCATCATCGATATGAGGGGTGGGGACATGACATACATTGTGGCTCAGCAGTTCTACTAAGGTACTTACAGGTCATGAGAACATTTGTGGAAGTATGTATCAATAGACTACTTCAGTTGAATACTAATACTATCTAGTCGAGGAAGAAAGAAGATTGATCCTGGAAAGTGACAACATGATTGGGGTTTGGCCATGAGAAACAAGGTGACCAAAAACAAATAATGAACATTCATCTCATAATTCCTTTTGAACAGTAAAGCAAACTCAGAATTCCTAAAAACCCCTAATGTATGAAAATTAAAACAAATTAACCTCTTGTTTTTTCTAAACTTACTTACAAATTGACCTTAAACGACCAAATACCGAAGACATTTCTGCTCTTGATTTTTTTTAGTAGGAAGCCGATAGAAGGTGCAGTCAATCCATTATAATCATGTGAAGCCATGAAGGATAAATTGCATCTAGCCATGAAGGGAAATTGCAAACAAACCCGTGAACACCGTGAATAGAAATCACATACACCTGTGGAGCCGTTTCGTAGAAATCACATGCAACGCCCAATAGACAAATTGTGGAGAAATAACAATTGCAAAAAACCCGTAAAAACACACGAGGGTAAGTGCATAAGCTTCCAAATGTTCACATATAAATATATCCTCCTCTATTTATAATATTGAATGGTAATAGATTCATGTTTAGGTCCATATTGAACATAAAGTCGTCAAAACTATAAAAAAATAAAAATTGGACCAATAATATAAAATAACATTGTCTAAAAATAACATTTCTAAAAAGTGTCCAAAAGTAACACTTCTAAAAATTAAGTGTCTAAAATTAGAAATATGCTAGAGATGACAACATATCCTTGCAAGAGCGCTTGACACCATGTGTGTTGAAGGAATTGCATTTATGTTCTGGATATGAAATACTTAGGAAGACTAATACTAGTTTTTATATGTGCCAACTGATTTTTCTCATGAAGGTATTGGCTTTGGTTGGTATCCAATTCTATGATTTTTCTCATGAAATCATTCGCTTTAGTTGGAATTTTTGAAAGTATGTGCAATTTCGCGCATATAAACCATGCTCTACTACTAGAAAGAACACCCAAAATGCCTCAAGATTCAAGCATGATACCTTAAGGCATGACACAATCATAAAAAAGTGCTAGAGAAAGTCACTTTATGGAAATTCCAATATAAACCATCCATGTCATCAAGTTATGACAAATAGGTTAGAGTGTTCAACCCAAAATTTTAGTTCATTCCATCAAGAAGCTATATCAAGGCACAAATGCAAGAGCGCTCCTCTAGTCTTGATTGTATATGTCTTTGTCATCAAGGTACCAAATTAGCCTCATAAGCCTAGAAAAATATCATGTAAGAGCCTCCAAATACCACATCAATATGTATAAAAAACCAAGTACTTATAATCAATAAGGCAAATCAAACCAAGAATACTGGGGCACCCCTTAAGGAAAATGATCCATGTGACACATGAATGAAGTTCATCATCAAACCCTCACAAACACAACATTGTCATGACGACAATGATGATGATGATGAAGATGGTGATGACGATGATGATGATGATGAAGAAGAGGTTGGTGATGATGAAGATGTTATTGAGGAAGACGATGATGACGAATATGACGAAGATGATGATGATGATGAATATGGTGATGAAGATGATGATGAAGAAGAAGTTGATAATGATGAAGATTTTGACGAGGAAGAGGGTGATAACGAAGATGATGATGAAGATGTTGACAAGGAAGAGGGTGATGACAAAGATGATGATGAATATTATCATGAAGATGGTGATGATTATGATGATGATGTCCTATGACATGATGAAGACTATGATGAAGAATGCAACGATCTCACCAAACCAATGACACCAAAAGTTGTCAATCTTTCTAGGTATATATGTCGGATATCATACAACAATGATGATGATGATGATGAAGTTGAAGTTCATGATGAAGATGGTGATCACGATGTTGATTTCATATAAAATGATGAAGATGATGATGACGATGATGATGATGACAATGATTATGATGATGATGATGATGATGATGAAGTTTGAGTATGGAAACCCTACCACACCATCAATGCATGTGTCTATTCTAAACATGCCAAATTTCAGATGAAGCTGACACATATATAAAAAATTCAACGTTGGCCCCACATAGCACATTAATTAATCTATAGGTATGGTTTTTTCTGCTCGAATCGTTAGTGTCGGTCATGTTTGACGATGAAGATGACAATAATTATGATGATGATGATGATGGCGATGATGATGACGATGATTATGATGATGTTGTTTATGACGATGATGACGATGATGATGATGACAATGATGATGATGATGATGATGATGATGGTGATGATTATGAAGATGGTGATCACGATGTTGATGTCATATGAAATGATGATGAAGATGATGATGATGATGATTATGATGATGATGATGATGATGATGATGATGATGATGATGACGACGACGAAGACGATGATGATGATGATGATGACGACGACGACGATGATGATGATGATGTTTGAGTTTGGAAACCCTCCCACGCTGTCATGTTTGACGATGGCATTGTTGATGATGATGATGATGATGATGACGACGATGATGATGACGATGATGATGATGATGATGATGATGATGATGATGATGATGGCGATCGATATTTTGATGTCATATGAAATGATGAATATGATGATGATGATGTTTGAGTCTGGAAACCCTCCCACACCATCAATGCATGTGTCTAGTCTAACCATGAAAAATTTCACACCAAGACGGCACATATAAAAAATTTCATTGTTGGCCCAACATAGAAAATTAATTCATCTATAGGTATGGTTTTTGTTGCTCAAATTGTTAGTGTCAGTCATGTTTGACGATGAAGATGATGATTAAGTTGATAATGATTATGATGATGATGATGATGATGATGATGATGATGACAATGATGATGATGATGATTCAGATGATGTTTGAGTATGGAAGCCTTCCCACACCATCAATGCATGTTTCTAATCTAACCATGCCAAATTTCAAACCAAGCTGGCACATATATAAAAAAATTCATCATTGGTCCCACCTAGCACATTAATTAATCTATAGGATGTATGGTTTTCGTTGCTCTAATTTTTAGTCACAGTCATGTTTTACAATGAATATGAAGATGAATTTGACGATCATTATGATCATTATGATGATGATGACAATGATTATGATGATGTTAGTTATGATGACGATGACAATGATGATGATGACGATGACGATGATGTTGATGATGATGACAATGACGACGACAATGATGATGATGATGATGGTGGTGGTGTTTGATTCTAGAAACCCTCCCATGCATTCATTGCATGTGTCTAGTCTAACCATGCCAAATTTTAGACCAAGCCAACACATATATAAAAAATTTCAGCGTTGGCCCCACCTAGAACATTAATTAGTCTATAGGATGATGTATGGTTTTTTTTCTCAAATTGTTAGTGTCAGTCATGTTTGACATTGAAGATGATGAAGAAGTTGACGATGATTATGATCATGATCATGATGATGACGATGATGATGACTATGATTATGATGATGTTAGTTATGATGAATATTGGATATGATGATGATGAAGATGAATATTGTGATAAAATTTATCTACAACAAGATCTAAGAGCCTTAGAGAAACTCAAAAATCGAATTACTTGCAAAAACCAGCAAAAAAGCATGAAAGGGGAACAATTTTACATGCACACTATGAACTAATTTTCTAACATGTGAATATGTTAAGAATATGTATATATTACATATGGTTCAATTTGATAGGATTTGGAAGCCAAATCTGAGTGTACATGTGAAATTGGCCAAATTGTCCTCAATCCCCCCTAGGTGGTCCAAACTCGCTCCAACTTAGCCCAAATGGTCACAAATGGTATTTTAGAGGTGGATGAGGTCTGATGGAGAAATAATGACACCTTGGCATGCATGTGTGTGCAAAATAAGGTGAGTGGGAGGTTCAAGGTGGGAATTAAATGCTCCAACTATCCAAAATTTAGGCTAAAATCACCCCTAGCACTCTTAGTCAACCATAATTCCCCAATTCAAGGAATGGGAGCGCACTTGTCATTAATGAGGGAGAACATGTGGATTTTAACTAAGATGGAGTGCTATTGTAGGTGTGAAAGCAACAAATTAACTATTTTTTATGTTAGATTAACTTCCCTAAGTCCAACCATAGCATATCAATGCATAAATGCAATTAAAATTGGCTAAGGATTTAGACTACGGTACTAAGTGGTGGATTAATTTTTTAACACCCCCCCCTTAACCATAAATTAGTACAACTCTTGAAATTTTTATGGGAGGCCTTGGAAACAAAGCTTAAGTCACCTCAATACAAACATAATTTTTTATTTGTCCTTGTAAATTTAGGAAAAGAAGGAAAACCTCATGGGACAAAACCTTCCCTCTAAAATGGAAATGGGACTAAAAACCTACAAAAAATAGAAGAAATCGCCATCCATCACTCACTCCAAGAAAATATCTCAAGTGAATGAAGGTCTTTTCAGTAAAACTCTTGGTGAATATGTTGGCAGTTTGTTTGGTGGATGGGCAATACTGCAAGGAAATCACTCTGTCATGCACTAAGCCCCGAATGTAGTGCATATGGATATCTATGTGATTTTTTCTCTACCTATGAACTGTATTGATAGATATATTTATTTCACTTTGATTTTCCACCCAAATTTTGGTAGTAGAATCAATTGCAACACCAAACTCTTGAAGAATTCCTTGCAACCAAACACACTGTGTGGCTATATTCACTACTTCCCTATACTCGGCCTCTGTTGAAGAAAGAGAAATTATGTGTTATTTTTTACTATACCACCAAATAGGACCTTCAAAAATAATGAAAACAAAACCTTATGTGTACTTTATGTTAGTGGGATCTCCAACCCAATCCGAATCAAAAAATCCAGCTAGTTGAAGTGAAGAACTAGCTGCATAGTGTACCCCAAAACTCATTGTACCTTGGAAATATTGGAGGATATTTTTGGATGCCTTATAATGGATCTCATGTGGTGGGTTCATATACCTTTCTACAACACTTACAACATAATACAAATCAGTCATGGTATGTGTAAGGTACAACAAACTACCAACTAATTGCATGTACAATATACAATCTACCAAAGGAGAATCACCAAATTCACCTAGTTTTATGCCATAAAGAATATGGAATTTGTATGCCTTAAAATCAACCATATTGAAATTTATTAGTAGATATGAATCATACTTAGGTTGAATCAGCATGATTGATCTTTCATATTTCTCAATTTCCAATCCAAAAAATTGTTTTAGAAATCCTAGATCTATCATTTCAAACTCACTATGTAGGGATTCCTTGATTGATCCAATTTGGTTGTTGCATCTCCCTGTAATTAAGAGGTCATATACATATAGTAAAATAACCTGAAATACAAAACATTGTTTTTGAGAATACACATTTGGATCATATTTTCATCGAATGAATCCAATTGAGAGCAAGAAACTATCCATTTTTGCATACCAAGCCCTGGGGGCTTGCTTGAGTTCATAAAGTGATTTCTTCAACATGAAAAAAAGTGAAGGATCCTCTTGGAAACCTTAAAGTTTCTGCATGTATATCTACTCCTGTAGTTCACTATGCAATAATTCACTCTTGACATCCATATGGTGCACTTGCCAACATTTACTAGCTTCAATTGCTAGAACTAGTCTTATTAAATCCATCTTTGCAACCGGTGCAAAGGTTTCATTGTAGTCCACACATTGGACTTGAGAGTATCCCTTAGAAACCAATATGGAATTGTACATAACATATGAACCATATGCATAAATTTTGGTTCGAAATACTCACTTTTATTGCACAAGCTTCCTCTTGGAAGGAAGGGGAACCAATTCCCATGTTTCATTCTCTTAGAGAGAATTGAATTCATATTACATTGCTGATTGCCACCTTGGATCATGAAATGATTCTTGATATGAATTTGGATCATATACAATAATAATATAATAGTGCTCATCAATATAACTTTCACTTGCATAGGAATCATTGTGAATTTGAGATATTGTCTTCCTAGGCTCTAGGGGCTTGCCTGCCAATTCCCCTGCAGCTTGTATGATTTTTTCAGCCCATTTGGGCCTTGATAGTGAGTCATATATAGAAATTTTATATACATCCATATAATTATAATAATTATAAAAAAATAAAGATCTTGAATAATTACTTACTTCATCATGGTGTTGGGGAGAAGAGCATTCCCTCGGTGCTAGCTCAAAATCTGGCATTGGTTCCTCTTCGAATTGCACAATCCTATCAATGAAAGTATCGAGTGTGGATGTGTCAAAGAGATTATAACCCTTTTTTTTATTCACCATAACCAACCATTATACATTATTTTCTCTGTGGCCTAAAATACTTCATCTTTTTTGATGGAATTCGAGCCCATGCTTTTGATCCAAAAATTATGAAATTTGAGACATTTTGTTTATGGCCAAACCATGCCTCATAGGGAGTTTTTCCTTGAATAATTTTTGTAATGAAATTTTATGTATATATGCAGCACAAATTATATCCTCATCCCATATATTGGGACTTATATCCCTTGCCTCAATCATGCATGTGGCCATCTATTTGAGAGATCTATTTTTCCTCTCTACCACACCATTTTGTTGTGGTGTGTAGGGAGTTGAATGTTTCATTTGAATGACACATTCCTCACAAAGATGCTGCAGATTTTTCTTGACATGTTCTTTCCAATTTCCATTCCTAAGTATTTTTATCCTATGCTCACTTTGATTCTCCACTAAGGCCTTCCAAATATTCAATTTCTCAAATACTTCAGATTTCAATTTTAGGAAGTATACCCAGCGAAATCTCGAGTAGTCATCAATGAAGGTGAGTACATACTTTGATCCACCATAGGTGGGAGTGGGTGGAGGAACAATGAGGTATGAATGTACCAATTAAATAATTTTTGTGGCTCTTCTTTCCTTCCCCTTCTCATAGCTATGCTCCGGATGCTTCTAGCTACACATCCAATGCAAGCTCCATTTGAATATTTGATTGAAGGAAGCCCTTCCACAATCTCATCTTTATGCAGTGCTTGGAGATACTTGTAGTTGATGTGTCCAGGTATTTCATGCCATATTTTGGAGGTCTTATAGGAATTAGATAGGATTTCTTGGTCACTGGAACTAGGGAGAAAATTCAAGAACTTGTACATCCTCTCTTGGTGGTCTGCATACCCAATTTCCACAACTTCGTTCAATGATATTTCTGCTATCTCTACCAAGTCAGGAGTAAATATTACTCTCTTTCCTTATCCTTTATGAGTAATTTGATACAATGACAAAAAAATTGCTGCCAAATTTGGTACATAGAGCACATCACTGAAATATCCATGCTCCAAGTCAATCCTACCAACTCCTTTAGTCTAGATTTCATATTCATCTCCCATTTGAACTTCTAGGCCACTATTTGAATGCATATAGGAGAAGATCTCTCTGGAGGAAACCATATGTCTAGATTGCCATGAATCAATAATTAAGGTTGAGGAATTAGAAGCACCTTCTACTAATGCATGGCATTTCTCTTTGTTGTCTGAACTTGAGGTGCCATCTTTCTTCCTTGTGCCATCTGGGAAAGGGATGCTATTTTTCTCCAACAACTCCTCCATATGATCAATGGTTTTCTTCATATAGGATCTCTCTGGATGCCATCCCTTATGGAAATATGTGCATTTTTTTTCTCTTTCCCTTTTGTGTCCTTCTCCTTAGGAAGATTCGAACCCCCATCACTGGTTTTGGGTTTGTCAGGTTTGCTCTTTTATGACTAATTCAAATTATTTTCCTCCTGCTTTCCCTTTGATATTTAGCTTATATGGTGCCCATTTTAAATAGAATTTCTTGCTCCTGGGTGAGGGATTCAATGAAGCTGGCTAGTGTTGGAATTTTCCAATTTCGAAGTGTTAATTTTTCATAATGAAAGGTGCTTACAAACACTAAAAATTCTGGGCCTAACTTCGAAAGGATGGACAATATCAACTGATATTCTTTCTTCTCAATTCCACATTTCTTCAGCTAAAGTACTAGGGACTTGAACTTCATGAAGAACTCCTGGATATTTTCAAACTGCATTGGTCTCAAGCTTATGAGCTCGTTTTCAAGTTGATTTCCTTTCAATTCATCAGTTTTCCCAAAGAGTGATTCTAGTTCAACACAGAATTCATTTGGGGTTGTCAAACTATCTATATGAAATAATATCTATCTTGAAATACTTAGGCATAGCAATCCATAGGCTTCATTAAGTCTATTTAAGTACTTAGCTTTCTCCACAATAGAGTTTGGCTCCACTTTTGTGCCCATGGTAACCCTATAGAGACCCTTAGATCTCAATTGAATAATCATTTATTCCTTCCATTAAAATAAATTGAATGGGTTAATAAATATGTGGTTTGATTCCATTTCTTCTTGCGCTAATGGTGAGAATTCTACTAAAAGTCCTGCAAAAAAACACTCAATTTTCTCTGGAATTTTTTCTAAAAAATGCAGCTCAAACACTCAGGATTGATTTGAAACTCTACTCAAATACATGTGGATCTGATATCATGTGAAAATGTTTATCTATATAAAAATCTAGGAGCCTTAGAGAAACTCACAAATCAAATTACTTGCAAAAACCAACAAAAAAAACATGAAAGAGGAACAATTTTACAAACACAGTGTGAACAGAAACTGAATATTATTTGATTGTATAGCATGTGAATATGTTAAGAACGGGTATATTTTACATATGGTTCAGATTGATAGGATTTGGAAGCCAAATATGAGTGTAAATGTGAAATTGGCCAAATTGGCCTCAATCCCCCCTAGGTGGGCCAAACTCACTCCAATTAATCCCAAATGGTCATGAATGGTGGTGTGTATGTGGCTTAGGTGTGCTGGAGAAATATTGACTCCTTGGCATGTGTGGGTGTGCAAAATAAGGTGAGTGGGACTCTCAAGGTGGGCATTAAATGCTCCAATAGTCCAAAATTTGGGCTAAAATCACCCCTATCACTCCTAGTCAACCACAATTCCTTGATTCAAGGAATGATAGTGCACCTTTCATTAATGAGGGCACACATGTGGAGTTTTACTGATATGGAGTGCTCATGTAGGTGTGAAATCAACAAATTAACTGGTTTTTATCTTGGATTAACTTCCCTAAGTCCACACTATAGCATATCAATGGATAAATGAAATTAAAAATGGATAAAGATTTAGAATAAGGTACTAAGTGGTGGTTACTATTATAATACCAATGATGATGATGATGATGATAATGATGATGATGACGATGATGATGATGATGACGATGGTGATGATGGTGGACTTAAGTATTGAAAAAGAAAATATCAAACAATATTAGATGGAAAGATGTTGAACATCAAATTAAAATTGATAAGATTTAACTTACCAGTAGGTGGAAACACATTGTTCACAAAATTGCTTTCTCTACACCTACATTTATTCTCTTGTGTATCATATGTCCAAACTTTCCCACTGTAAAATCAGTTGGAATCATATATCTGCAAATCCAAAATGATGATTTATTCAACTACAATCAAAATAAAATATTATTTGTATCTTCAATTTGATGAAATTAATTTCTTTTGCAAATAAAATTATATAATAATAGTTAAAAAATAAAAAAATTCAACATATTAAAAAGTAACTTATTTACAATATAACAAGACTTGGATCTTATAGGTATGCGATTTGCATATGTGTCATGTATTATTTTAGCCTAATATTTTCTCCTATCTGTAATATGATCTCATTAATGTTAGTTACTCTTTTTGTAACAAATAAGATAAAAGAGTATTTGTAAAATTATTGAATTTTTAGTAACAATAAAATTTAATATTTCTATCGCAAGATTCAATCAAAATATATAGAGTAGATATATTAATGCATACCTCGTACACTTCAATATACTTCATCATCTTCTTCATCCAAGTCATAATCTGTATCATATGATCCAAAGTCAACATTGTAAGGATTGGCCATATCATTGTCATCATCTAATTCAGTTACGATCATCAGGTCATCTTCGATATCATCTTCATGGGAATTGTCTACTACATCATCTAATTCAACTAATTATTTGACATCTTCTTCTAGATCATGATCATATAAATCATGTTGATCATGATCTTCATCATCATCTTCTTCTTCCAGACCCTCTTCATCACCTTCCTCTAGGTCATACGTTATCGTCCTTCCCCGTGGACTGTGTCTCACAAAAAATGACCATCCTGCTTTACTTGGAACCTCAGAGTAAAATACTTGTTCACATTGGCTTGGAAGAAGATAGGGCTCCTCTCTTGGCTCAAACAACCTTGTATTTACCATGCTAAATCCATTATCATGTTTAATAATAGTTCTATCAGGATCATGTTGATTCAATTGTAACATGTACCATTTGATAACGAACAGAACTACCTTGTAGGATTTAAATTCACACTAAAGAATATATTCCAGATACCCATAGTATCGATTTTCTGAGAGTTTTGGATGTTTGTCACTTCTAGATTAAACATTGGTCACCTCAAAGACTGTAGATATCCCACAATTTGATGTTTTCTTTGGTTCATCCAACTTTTTGATGTGATATCTACAACCATTGCACACCATAGCCTTATGGTGTTTTACATACAACAATCCATACACAAAAAGATTACATAATGATTCAATATTTATGATTAAGTGCATGTTTATGCCATATAGGGGAAAAAACAATGTGTACATCAATATGTAATTTGCAACAAAAAAAAATAGAGTGGTTCATTAATATGCTTTCCTTCTTATCTTTTCAACCATATGCTAAATCGATTTCCTTTTATGTAATATTGGTATCTCTATTGTGATGTGTTGCTTTAACCAATGAAGCCACACCTTCCCATGATATTTCATGACTAGATTGGTCGCATCGTTCAAACCATACCTTCATCCAGACAATATTGTTTGTGAGGTATAAATGAATTGCATCCCGCTCTCGACCAATTGCTTCATGACAATAAAAAATAAAATTCAATATAAATGTAAATTATCTTAACAAAGTATACTGTAACACCCCAGTTTTGACCCCATTGCACTTAAATAAATTATGTAAATAATCATGGTGTGGAGCTAGGAAAAAGACCCACCATCGATTTAGTATTTATGTTTTGGAAATCAAGGTGTGGACAATGGTATTTTATTTATTTATTATGCTAGTTGAATATTAACAACTGAACATTATGTTAAAATTGCAATTTTAATTAAAACCCACAGCCAGCGATGTCAACACAACTAAATGAGATTTTTCCTAAGGATGAGGGAGTGGGGGATTGGAAGAGTGGGAAGAAATTTGAATTGGATAGAGCACCAATTCTAGAAAAAAAAAATTGAATTTGTTGGGCAAGAAAACACCACAAACAGCCACATTTCCCTCATGCGGCAGCGTTTCACCTTCCCTCATGATTTGGATTGAACAAAACGTTTTTGGAAACCCAATTAGGAATTCACACAGCAGCAAGCAAGAAAAAATGATTATGAGTCTGAACATTTCACCGATTTCCCCTATTCGACAATTTTGTTCCTTTCACGTTTTGGGTTTTCCCTGTGTGGATTGTGCTCTATCACATTTTCCCCTGTCTGCTAGTTGTTTTCTTGAAGATGATTGTCATGAATTCGATTTTGTATCTTTGATTTGAAATACTGGTCACATTTTCATTTCTGTATTTTGTAGCAGTCGGTCTGGCACCGGCAATGTTTAAAAATTTGTAAATTTTTGTGTGTGTATGTAATCCCTAGCATCTGCTACGTTTGATAAATCCCAGGACTACGATCACTGTGTGTGCATCCACATTTGGAATTTGAATTTATTGAAGGAATGGAAATATAGCCTATACTTTCTTAATAAACCTAGTGTGTGAAAGAGCCTCATATACCAATCTAGAAGGTTGGTTTTCTTCTTTGCATGCCTTGAATAGCACTGGAAGGGAAGGCATGGCCTGAGGGACTGCGTAGCAGAGGAGGGAATTCTTCATTGTGTTGGGTGTGTAATTGTTTATAAATCATGATAGATCTAGTGTGGGTGTCCTTAGCTCTGGATTGAGCTCACTAGTTTAGCAGTATGTATTTCCACCTCCTTGGCAGCCTGATAAACCCAACTGGAAGGATGGCTTGGCTAGTAACCTGATAAACCCATCTGTTGGCTTGGCTGTGTTTTGTGTGAATTTGGATAAGTGTCAACCACTGCCTATGTAAGTTTGATAAACCCAACTATTTTGGCTTGACTGAGTTTTATTGTATCCTTGCCAATGGGGAAAGTCTACTAGTGTTCCTTATTTCTTGGGTAAAATCATGCCCAGCTCGTTGGTGGCGGTGTTACTGAGAGATTAAAGAGAACATCTTTGGGTGGAACGTTGTAGCGACATAGCTAGTTGTGGGATGAGATTCTTTCAAAGATAAGTACTGTTGTGTATTTTCTTATGAATTATTATGAAATTATCATGAACATGTTGAATGCATGAATGTGCTGAATGAATGATTTGCTTATGTTGTATACATCATGTATATTTCTTTATGCATCTATGTTTTTATATGTTTTTATAAAATGCATTATTATATTATGTTCATGGGGCTTAGTTTCCTGGGTTGTTAGATGTTAGTTGCATCCTCTCCACCAAGTAAGGGTTGAGGACGTGACATATAGTCTCTTAATTGATGCAATATATTGAATATAAAAATATAATATGTATGATATATACATAAAAGTCAACAGTCAAATGTATTATACTAATTAACATCCACTAGCTAATAATTACCTTTCACCTTCCTCGATCTACCTTTACCCTTCAAGTACTCCCCTTCAAAATTGTTATTGGTGTCTGGATCACAAATGCGACATAAATTTAGATTTGAGGCTAAATTAGGAATATATTCGCTCACATACAACATGTTTTTGTATATCATATATCCCTCCATCATAGAACCCTCAACATGTGCTCGTTTTCTAGCCAAACCCTTCATAAATTTCAAGTGCCTCTCAACCATCCACATGGAACTTGAGTGCACAGGTCCACACAATTCAATCTCCTCTACTTGGTGTATGAGGTAGTGCTCATTGTTGAAATATTGTAACTTCGAAGAATATTCTATATGTATCTTTTTGTGGTCCCCGATGGTCCTACTGGGAGAACCACTTGTATTACATTGTACCCCGATGCTCCTAATCGGAAGAACTAATAAGAGTCATGAGGTAGTCCCCTCTAATTGTAAAGGTGGGTCATCAGCACCCCAGTGTGGTTACTTGAGCCTACATGTGTAACTCAAGCCTACATGATTTAACTCGAGCCTACATGTAAAATGAGTTAACTTAAGTGAACGAATGAATATAAATAGAGGTTTAGTGCTCCTCATTTGAGAAACACACACTCTCACTTGTGTAGCACATTAGTGGAGAAGAGAAGTAGCTGGAGAAGGAGGAGGATCAGGCTTTGATCTCCTTGCTGGTTTTATCTTTTATCTTTTTGGGGCATCTATATTGAGGAATATTTTTCTGGGTTTTTCCCTTTAGATTTTTCCCAGGATAAATCTTTGTGTTCCTTTTTTATGGTTGTGCTTGTCTATCTTTCAGTGATCCTATTTATATGCTTTTGTCATCAAAATGAAATGAAATACTGATGTCTTAGCTAAGCATATTAAAATTTAACATGGTATCAGAGCTAACCTGATAAGAAGACATTATGCAGCTATAGAATCTATGGATTCTTAATTTTTGGGTCTCTCTCCACAATCCATCAGCAAAAGTATGCTAGGATGACTCTTCATTGAAGGGCGCATATTTCTGTCGAAGCGGAATTCGATTCCGAGCATTTTCAGTTTTTGATGTGGAAATTAGGGCTTTCTATAGAAGAGGAATTTTTGAGTGAGACCAGCATAGGATTGTTCTCCTCATCAAAACCTAATTTTAGAGACCTATATCAAGAGATTTTGTTCAGTGAAACTCAGGGAAAGTCAAACCCTAGTTTGACCCCGAGCTAGAAAAACCCTAAATACTAAAACTGCTACGTTTTGGTACATTCGCTATACTCCAAGATTGGTGAAGGATCAGGAGCTGAAAATTGTAGGGGCTGAAGATAAAATCCCGATGAACACTATTTCCAAAATTTGTCCTTATATTCACTGTATTCCAGGAGATATGTTCTCTCCAAATTAGGGTTCCGGCCTCTTCCACAATTCATCCCTAAACAGGACACCTGGGGAGAATTGCAATATCTTGGGCTACAGAGATCCAAATGGAATTATTGAAGATGTTCCAGAAATGGAACGGACTTTAATTTCAGTTTTCTGAATATCAGACTCAGAAGATGAACCAGTGATACGTGGCATGCCATAAAACTTCACTATTTTGAACAGTCCTGTAACAGGTCACCTTGGGAAAATGATCATAAATACCAAATGGTGAAACCAATTCTGATGAAACTTGTGGTTTTGGATCAGAGACATGTGAGGTTACCTCAGTACAAAATTTCAGACACATAAGAGTAGAAATTTTGGAGATATCACAGAAACAGTAATAGGAATTTCTGCAGAAGAAATTGGAAAATTAGGGCTTCCTGTTCGGGGAGCTTCCCTCCACTGTTTTTAGAAATGGAGTACATTGGACAGATCCATTTGAAGAGATCTATCTGTCTATCCAATAAGATCTGAAATATTCTAAGTTTTGAAATTAGGGTTTCTGTGACAAACCTAGATCAGCCAGCTCCAGAACCAAGACGGACACCTCAAATCGGTAAGATCTAATCCTTTGCTATGTTCATTTGAGGTTCTCATTTCAAAGTGATCTATCACATCAACTTGATAATAAGCTTGGTGAAGTTGACAACTTCCAAGCCTAGAATTATATGATCTCTCTAAAGAAAATGGATTGGACACCTACATGAGCATAGAGGTTCCAGTTTCAGAGGGAGATGAGGCTAGAAGCCTTTCACAAGAAGAACTTGGTCAAAGCCCAGAAGATCATTGATGATTCAGTCATGAATCAACTTGTACTACAAGTGTCTTCCCTAAATACATCGATGAGGTTTGATTCCTTAACCAATCTATTTGAAGGGAAGAACATAGATCGGAATATGACCTTAAGAAACCAGCTGAAGAATGTGAAGATCCAGAATGCAGAGACCATGCAGTCATAAGGATCTCTCAAATCAAAGAACAACTTCAAGCGGGGAAAGAAGAAGTGAAGAATGCAGAAGTGGTTATGGCCACCTTTAATGGCCTCCCAAGATCATGGAATTTATTCATTCAAGGAATGTGTTCCAGAAGGAAGTGATTACTTTCAGCAGACTTTGGGAAGAAGAAGAAGCTCGTCTCTGAAGATCAAGCTCTCATCTTCCAAAGAAGATCCCTCAATCAATGAGGAATATGAAGATCTCAACTCTTGAAGAAGTTCTTATCCACCTCAGCATTTGGATAAGAAACGATGCTATCGTGAATGAAGAAGATGATGAAGCTGAAGACTCAAGAAGGAGTATACCCATGAAACAAATAAAGATAAGTATTCAATTGTCATTTCATGATATTGTTTTGTTATAAATTTGAATATATTCAGTTGATCTGTTATGCATGATAGATTGTTTGCATTAATGACTGTATACTACTAATATGCATGTGATGGGTAAGTAGCTCATGGTGCTATACAACTCTCCATTTCTACTTATCAAACCTATTTGCTGACATATTGGATTAGTGCACAATCTCAATAATGTCATGGTGGAGATGGAAGGAATCTAGAAAGTTTATGTGAGATATGGATGAATGTTGTATTGACTAAATAGTTGCATGATGCATAAGAATTTGTCATTATGCATATATTTTATGAAATAGTTCTAACAATGCAACTCGTGCATTTGAATTGTAGGAAAGGTCATGAACAAATTCCTACAAGAAAAGAAGGATGAGACTTGTTCCGAAGAAAAAGTGATGAGAGTTCAAGATTCACTCCAATAAACATGAATCTGAAGCTCCCAGGGTCAGAGACACCATGACAGAAGAAAGAGCTTCAGAGAGTGGTAGGTCCACCTTGAAGGATGAACACCACCATAGGCACAAGAGATAACTCAAGATGAAGAAAAGAATGCTATGAAAGAAGCTATGATCAAAGAATAACAGTTGATCATGGGGAATGATGTATACAATATGATGGAACAAGTGTACAAAGCAAGGTTCGTGATTCTCCCCAGAAAGAATAGACTATGAAATGAAATACTCTATTGACCAGTATATATCAAGCATAGAACCACCTATACAGAATAAAGAGGGAAGATGATACTCCACTTCAGGGGGAGCGACTACAGAAAATTATATCTGAGTTCGACATGGTAGGACATGATGGATAGCTTTGTGATGGATAGAGACTTTACCAAGAGTAAAGTGGGTTCCAACCTTCAAGGTTGAATGCAAAAGACTAGGATATGTTGATGACCTGAGAAAACAAACTCATAGAAGATGTTATGATACTAGAATGATGTTTGGGATATAGTACTCAAACCAGAAAGCAAGAATGTGGTATCTTCCAAATGGATTTGCAAGATAAGATATGTTGCTAATAGAAGTAAGGTAAGATTTGTGGCTAGAAGTTTCTATCAGAAAGAGGGAATTAATTCTGAAGAGATACTTACTCCAGGAAGCAAGGTACACTTCCTTTAAAACTATCATGGTAGTTTCTTCCATGATGAAGTAAAGACAAGCCTTCCTTAATGGTATGATTGAGGAAGAGTTTTACATCGAATAGTAATGAGGATTTGAAGTTGAAGATAGAAGGAATCAAGTATGCAAGTTGAAGAAGGCTCTCTATGGCCTAAAGCAAGCTCTCAAAGCTTGGTATGGAAGAATAGATAGTTTCCTGATGAGCATGGGCTTTGCCAAGAGTAAAGTCGATCCTAACCTTTCCTACAAGGTTGTAGAAGATGTACCTGTCATTCTATTACTATATGTGGATGACTTATTCTTGACAGCGAATGAGAAACAGATCATGGAAAGCAAGAAGAAACTAGCTGAAGAATTTGAGATGAAAGACCTTGGGTTAATGCATTATTTCCTAAGTCTAGAAGTATGGAAAAGTTCAGAAGGAATCTTTCTCAACCAGGGAAAGTATGTGGTAGAGATATTGAAGAGATTCAATATGTTGAAATGCAAATTCATGGCCACACCCATGGACTCCAACCTGAAGCTGTTAGCTGATGACTCATTAAAGTTAGTGGATGTGACTCACTATAGACAGATCATTGGTTCATTGATGTACTTAACAAATACTAGACCAAACATTTGTTTTGTTGTGAACACCTTAATTCAATATCTTGTTCAACCAAGATGGGTTCACCTAGTAGCTGCAAAACATGTGATGAGATATCTAAAAGGGACTATAGACTTTGGTCTATACTATGATGGTAGCCATGAGTATAGATTGTATGGCTACACAGATGCAGATTGGGCTAGAAGTATCTCAAACAACAAAATCACATCAAGTATATGCTTTTGTTTGACGTATGCTATGAGTTCATGGTTTAGCAGGAAACAGTCTAGTGTTTCTCTTAGCACGGTTGAAGCAGAATACATAGCAGATTGCTCTACTAAGTTGTGAAGCCATATGGCTTCAGAAGCTGATATCAGGTCTCTTTGACCTAAAGATGGACACAACAATGATTCTATGTGATAACCACAGTTGTGATGACAAAGAACCCTGTGTTCCGACGTAACACGTAGAAATCCAGTATTTCTACATACAAGATAAGATGAAGATGATGATACTATAGATGCATATGATGGTGATTTAGTATTTCTATACTGAATATAGAGATGATGATGTTTCAGTATTCCCATACTGAAGATATAGATGATGATGATTTCAGTATTCTTATACTGAAGATATAGATGATATTTCAGTATTTACATACTATAGATATAGATGATGGTGATTCCGTATTTCTATACTAAATATAGAGATGATGATGCTTTTAGTATTCACATACTAGAGATACAGATGGTGATAGATCAGTATTCAGATACTGAAGATGTATATGATGATGGTTTGGATGATGATGTACTGACGAAGCCTCTGCCTCAAGTAGAGTTCGAACACTTTCAAGACAAGCTTGGTATTGTTCGGAAAGGCCTTCCTCGAAAGGGGGAGTAGTGATGTTGCAGTGGGATTGTATCATCCCTGGGCATTTTCCCTAAAGTGATCCAGATACCTCAGTCCTTGAGAATGAAGAGGGATTGTATCATCCCAGGACATCTGTCCATAATATATCCAGTGACCTCAGTCCTCGAGAACATGGTGGGATTTTATCATCCCTGGGAACTTGCCCTAAAGTGATCCAGAGACCTCGGTCTTTGAGAATGAAGAGGGATTGTATCATCCCAGGACATCTGTCCATAATAGATCCAGAGACCTCGGTCTTCGAGAATGAAGAGGGATTGCATCATCCTTGGACATCATCCTAAAGTGATAGGGACTGATTCTCCCGTAATCAATCCAGTGGCTTCAGTCCTCGAGAATGTGGTAGGATTGCATAATCCTTCGACATAGTCCTAAAGTGATAGGGACTGATTCTCCCGTAATCAATCCGGTGGCTTTGGTCCTCGAGAATGTGGTAGGATTTCATCATCCTTGGACATAGTCCTAAAGTAATAGGGACTAATTCTCCCGTAATCAATACAGTGGCTTCGGTCCTCGAGAATGTGGTAGGATTGCATTGTCCTTGGACATAGTCCTAAAGTGATAGGGACTGATTCTCCCGTAATCAATCTAGTGGCTTTGGTCCTCGAGAATGTGGTAGGATTGCATCATCCTTGGACTTAGTCCTAAAGTGATAGGGACTGATTCTCCCATAATCAATCCGGTAACTTTAGTTGTCGAGAATGTGGTGGGATTGTATCATCCCTAGACTTTAAGTCCAAAAATGATCCAAAGACTTTCTATCTTTGAGTTTTGGATTGCAGGTTGTTTCTAATGATGATGATGACGTATTGATCGAAAGATCAGAGTATGATGATGATGACGTACTGATCTAAATATCAGAGTATGATGATGACGCACTATGATTATGATGTTTCTGATCGAAATATCAGAGTATGATGATGACGCACTATGATTATGATGTTTCTGATCGAAAGATTAGAGTATGATGATGATGTTTCTAATCAAAAGATCAGAGTATGTTGATGATGTTTCTGATCAAAATATCAGAGTATGATGATGATGTTTCTATGTTGATGATGTTTCTGATCGAAATATCAGAGTATGATGATGATGTTTCTGATCAAAAGATTAGAATGTGATGATGATTATGATCAATAGATCAGAATATGATGATGATGATGTTGCTACTGATCGAAAGGGAAAAGTGTTGATGATGATATTGCTGATCGAGAGATCAAAGTACTGAAGATATTGCTGCTGATCGAAAGGTCAAGGTGTTGAAGATGTTGTTGCTGATCAAAAAGTCAAAATGCTGAAGATGTTGCTGATCGAAAGGACAAAATGCTGAAGATGTTGTTGCTGATTGAAAAGTCAAAGTGCTAAAGATGTTACTGATCGAAAGGTCAAAATGCTGAAGATGTTGTTGCTGATCAAACAGTCAAAGTGCTGAAGATGTTGTTGATCGAAAGGTCCAAGTGCTGAAGATGTCGTTACTAATTGAAAGATCAAATTGTTGAAGATGTTGCTGATCAATGACTGAAGATGTTGCTGATGGTGAAGACTGGAGATTGAAGATGAAGACTACATGATGTTGAAAAGCTTCCAATGATTTATAGATGTGTTACCCTGCTGATATTGATGATGTCCCCTATCTCTACTCTTGTTGTTGTTTATGTTGCTATTGAATGCCCTCCTCATTAAGGGGGAGTGTTGAAATATTGTAACTTCAAAGAATATTCTATATTTATCTTTTTGTGGTCCCCGATGGTCCTACCGGGAGAACCACTTGTATTACATTGTACCTTAATGCTCCTAATCGGAAGAACTAATAAGAGTCATGAGGTAGTCCCCTCTAATTGTAAAGGTGGGTCATCATCACCCCAGTGTGGTTACTTGAGCCTACATGTGTAACTCGAGCCTACATGAATTAACTCGAGCCTACATGTAAAATGAGTTAACTTAAGTAAACGGATGAATATAAATAGAGGTGTAGTGCTCCTCATTTGACACACACACACTCTCACTTCTGTAGCGCATTAGTGGAGAAGAGGAGTATTTGGAGAAGGAAGAGGATTAGGCTTTGATCTCCTTGCTAGTTTTATCTTTTATCTTTTTGGGGTATCTATATTGAGGAAGATTTTGCTGGGTTTTTCCCTTCAAGTTTTTCCCAGGATAAATCTTTATGTTCCTTTTTTATGGTTGTGCTTGTCTATCTTTCAGTGATCCTGTTTATATGCTTTTGTCATGAAAATGAAATGAAATACTGATGTCTTAGCTAAGCATATGAAAATTTAACACTCATGTGCATTGAAAAATGTCAAAGGTACATGCTTCTACATTTCACACATGAGACGAGGAATTTATCTCCTCCAATAGTTTTTATATTATTTATGGATTTATTTAGATGACAACCATCTACAAGTGATGCAAACCAATAATGATATTTTACAAAAAAAACCATTAAATTACATAACATGAATTAGTGCACAAAAAACAAATATAATTTATATGATGAATTAAAGAAACACTAAGAACATGCAAAAAACCACTAGTTACCTCATTTATTTCCCAATATTATATATAACTTGTTTGACATTGTTGTCAAAGTTGTCTAGGAGAGAAAGAGGTAGAACATACTATAACAATATACAAACCACATCATTTTTTAAGCAAAGAGTAGACAAACAAAATAACAACAATATGCACTAGAATTAAAAAAACAATAATTATATGGATATCATAATAATTACCTTCATGAAGAAATGCCAATCATGTATTTTCACCCCCACAAAATCACCTTTCTTTGTAATGGTATTCTTCATGTTCGCACAAATTCCAGTGGAAAATTTAATTTTTCGCGTGACTTCTTTTACAACATTACTTTGTTGCTCCATTAACATCCATGGAATTGGGTTTATATTAATTTGATCTCCATTGCTATGACATTGAATGGCGTCTTTCATTGCATGGTTACCTTCTTGAATGTCTTTGAAAAATTTGACAATTTTTTTCTTTGTCCCTCCTTAGCTCCAATAGTCTCCATGATGTTTCAGTCACATTCTTTCTGATATGCATTGTATCGAACATATGAACAATTTGTAGGTTCTCATAGTAGGGAAACCTATTGAATTATTTAGGATAAATTTTCATTCCTCGTGGAATCCCATTAATGCCTTCATGATCACGATGAATATCATGAATCGTAGTTTATAAAGAAATTACAGAAATCAATTATGGCCACTACAGTAAACAATACACAATAAAAAAATACATAACAATTCATATATGATGATCCATACATACCAGATTGACGATTTCTATTATATTGCAACTTCCAAAGGTGAGGTTTCATTCTCTGTGGTTTTAATGTAGTCTCTTACTTCCCATTGAATATATTTTTTTCAGTTGTTCTATACATGTGGTTCTTAGAGAGAAAGTTCCTATACTCATCAAACACCTCCTTCCTTAATCTTTTTGAGCGACAAGATTTGATCTTAGTACCACAAGCTGGACATGGAAATTTTCCCTTTGTCTGAAGACCTACATATAGATATGGAATATCTATGTCAATTTTAATTATATATAAACTATATTAACTAGTTCATAAAATTAAATGCAATTAAAGTGGAACTTAAAAATACAAACCACAAAAATGGGTTAACCCTGGGGCATCGTGTATTGTCCATACAAGCATTGCATGGAATTGAAATTTCCTTTCTCGTATTGGTCTAGATACATCATACATACTCATTCAATTCCATAACTTTAGTAGCTCGTCTATAAGAGGTTCTATATATACATTCATATCTTTAACTTGGTACTTATCTGATAGATGTGAATATATAAAATATATACTTATGAGTACCATTTATATATATAAACTGTGCACAAGATAAAAATAAAAAATATATATATGACATTAGGAAACAAAATACGACAAATGAGACGCCACTACATTAAAAATAAAAAATATGTAGACACAATATACTTGGAATAATCATCGAAAACGTTATGTGCTCCCTCTTTATTGACAACCATAGAGGAATGTTATTATTGATAACAAAAATAGGCCACACCATGTAAACGAATCTCATCTCTACAAATGGATTAACACCATATGATTCCAAAGAAATACTAAAATTACAAGGTTCTTCTTTAAAGTGAGGCCACTTTTCCTCCATATTTCTAAATACAAAACAATCTACAAGCATTCAAATAACATCATCTTAACTATCTTCCTTTCATGGTAATCCATAAATTGTGCTATGTTTTTGCACTTGAATAGTCATTGCAAACATGGAATGATGGGAATATAACGAAGAACCTTGTGAGGAACCTTTTTTGTTACTTGATCTATTCGATATCAACTTATATGACATTTCAAACATTCTGTTGCAAATTCATGTTGATTATAATATATATCATGGTCATCGGCGCATGCATGAATTTCTTCATAATGCATGCCAATCTCTTTCATGATGGAAGATAATTCTCGATATGTGCGAGGTAAAATATTTGATGGTGGTAACAAAATTTCAGCTATCAAGCTACATCAAATTAAAATAAAAATAGATTTAATCTACTATATAAATACTATTAATGAAACACATTTTATCTGTATTAATTTGAATTATGAATTAACAATACAATTATTAGAGGAACAAAGATAAAATTTATCACGATCATATATATGTGATGGATTATTTTACATACATTAACATCCATGTGATTGATATGTTTGAAAGACCATTCATAACGTTCAATTTCATTATCAACAATATAGTAGAGAGAAGATTTGTTTTGGAGCCTTCATAAAGGGGTTCGTATGCCTTCTCAAGAAGAGGTATATCATGAACATCATCAAAGTTGTCAATATTTTCATGATCATCGTCATCATCATCATCCATTCTAACATTAAATGAATCGTGGATCAATGCATTTCTACCATCATCTTCAACTACGTTATCACTATGATCATCTTCTTCAATAGGATTAGTAGCTTGTTCTTCATTAAGCATAGTTCCATGTTCCTCCGGTACTTGTTCTAAAAGCACTTCCTCTGGATGATATGCCTTAGGATGTATTTTCTTTATAATTACATGAATACATAATTTGATATAACTTAATATTGAAATTATTAAAATAATACATACATTTACAAAAGAAAAAAATATAAAAAACTTTATAATGCTAAACTTATAAATGGATGATATTCATTCCCCCCCTCGGCGTGTCCATGTTCCCTACAATGTTTTGTGGCTGTTGTGATCAATATTGTTCTCCTCTTAAAGCCCCTGTATTGACTACATGGACAATAAAATTTCCCATCACCCCTTATTTTCGTTGCATTCCATAGTCTAGCAAGCAAATGTCGATTTTGTTCGTTTGGATCAGGAATATTGCTATTTGACATTTTCTCACAAAAATGTTGAATACAGACTATCGACAATATTAAGAAAACAAGGTCCACACAACCCTATTTCCACAAATGGTGGTTTTTCGAACAATGAAATAATTTCCACAAACCATTTGTCGAAGAATAAAATGATGTCCGCAAACAATCTGTCGAAAAATAAAATAATTCCGCAAATCATCCGTCAAAGAATAAAATAATTTGTCAAACTGTCCATCGAGGAATAAAATAATTTACGCAAACCGTCTATCACTTCTATAGAAAATATGTCAGAATGTTTTTGTAATCTATATATTTTCAAATTCAATATTCATCTAATAACCGATGATATTAACCTATTTACTACTGCAAAAAGTCTAATTACCATTGCAAAAAAGTATGTCAAATTCGTCGCGAATCCAACCACTAAGCATCACAAATCCGACGAATGTATGGTTGAAATTCCGGTAATGGTGGTGTTGGAAATCCGACAACAGTTGGTGTCAAAAATATGATGATGAATATCTCTAAAATCCTACAATATAAATTAAAGTCGGAAATTCGACACCTAATTTTATCATTTAAAAAAAACAATCAAAATTCGTAATTTCAAATTGAAATCCGACAAAACAGTACTTTTCGTCGGATGTCGCTGGATTTTGTCGTCAAATTTTGGGTTCAAACCTTATTGTAACAAAGTATGGGATATAATTTGTATCCTCAATGTTCACATACCCATAACCACCTGAAGAATTATTAACACTAGTGTGAATAATTGATAAAGGGGGTGGACACCCTCAAACAAACAGAGTAGAAGGAGGGATGTGACCACCTCCGAACTAATATGCAGAATAGAGAGATGATGTTCCCGCATGTCCAACACTAGTTCCATTACTAGGAACATGGATGGATGATGGTATACTAGATAAAACATTCATCATGCCGAAAGTAAAAGGATTCATGGTAAATCTAACGGTCTGAGGCTCAGTACCTGACCACCTCGAGGAAAATTTCGGTATGTGATCCAAAGAGCATGTGAGTTCAAAATGATTTGTTCCTATGCAGTGATAAGTACTAGTAGAATGTAGGTTGGTGTAGTTCAGAGTACCTAGGATCCATAATATGGTGTTAGAATAAGCCACATGGGATTCCCCTTGTTAGCACCATTTTTGGGCTAAGAAGTTGGCAAGGGATTTAGCCAAAAAATGGTGGAGTAAGGTCTGAAAATATTCTTATCATAGGACCTTGATGAATGTTTATGAGGGTCTGTATATGTTTGAAGGGATATTTCTAGATTCTAAATGCCAAATACTTAAGAAATCCATACTTTTTACCTTGAAAATGCATGTAAATGAAGAAATCTGCTCCTAGTTGAATGATGACCAAGAATGGACGGGTTGGATACGTAACGCAGGAGATAAAAGGACAAAAATAATTTTCTCCAAGGAAAACTCAAGAGTAGAAAGGAGAAAAAGATCTAGTTTTGGTTGTGGAAAGTGATAAATCTGACTTCCATTGTCCATAGTTTGCACGGGGGCTTCACTTGTTGACCAATATCCTATCACGTTAGTTTAGATTGTGGGTTTTAAAATTAATAAAAATTGAACCAATATATTGCACATATGATGAGGGGTTTAAGGTGGGGGTGGGTAGGCTGGTTTATAACAATTGAGGTATAAAAAGGGGTGGGGAGGAGGTTTTAAGTATTGGGAGGGGGTTTCAACAAAAAGAGTTTAGGTCAATATCTCCAGAAATTAAGGGTATTCTTTAATATCCCATGATTGCATGTGCTATGTGAGATGTTCACTAAGTGAAGTCCCCATGGTTGTTTGATGATCCGATGGCTTAGAGAATTTCCATCGAAGATAAACGGTCCAGCAAAAGGTGCGAGTGGAAAAGGAAAGAAGTTTGGTTTTGAAATTTAGAACACTAATTTTCGATATCCGTAGTCCAAGATCCAATGGTTAAGGATAAATTTCACACAGATCAATGACTCGGAAAGCAACAAAAAGTGAAATTAGAAAAGTTAAAGTTTTGGGTTTCAAAACTTGGAACCCCCGACTTCCATTTTCGTGGTCCAGATCCAATGGCTCAGAACGTTTCTGCCAAAGATCAATGGCTTGGAAAAGAACAAAAAGAGGAGACAGGAAAGAGGGAAATGTAAGAAGTTGATCATGAAAGGTTGAATTTCTACATTCTAGGATTCTCCAAATCGACGATCTAGAGCGCTTCCACCAAAGATCAACGGTCCGAAAGAGAGAAGAGGTGCATAGATAGGAAAGTGGGAAACTTAAAAATTTGGTCGTGAAAATGTGAAGTTTCACATTCCATAATCCACAATAGCAGTGGTCCGTAAAGTTTCAGCATACGATCAACAATTTGAAATAATCCCACAGCAAAAGGATAGAATTTGAAGGGTGGAAATAGGAAAAGACAGAAGTTTGGTCGTAAAAAGCAGAGATCCCTCTTTCCATTTTTCGTAGCCCACAACTTGATCTTAGATCGATGATTGAGGATGAATATGACAGAGATCGATGGTGTATAAAAAGGGAACATGCGTAAGGGATAAATAGATGCCCCAATATGTGAAACTTGGTAGACCCTACAGCTTTCAACGACCCATATCAAAGAATGATGAAGATCTATGGCAGAGGTTGATTTCACTGATTCAACATATGAGGACAAAGAAATTTTCAAATCAGCAAAATTTGGTACGAGGAGCAGGTTTCGATGGCTTAGATCAAGGTTTTATTTAGATCCATGGTACATAACAATTTCGCTGGGTGAATTTTCACACTCAAAGTCGAGGAGTGCCTGCGTGATGAGAAACATGCTTAAATGGTGTTTCATATTCCCATTGGATATCACACTCATAGATTTGGATTACAAAAGCCACTTTATGGAGTGTGATGGTGCAGATTTCAATGGTTAGGATCTAAGCCTATGAATATCTATGATCTAGAATTAATTTAACAGGTAAAGATGCAGGCATGAATGAAACTATTGCGGGTTACTCGAAGGTGCTCTAAAATATCATTATCATCAAGAAAGCCCAGTTTCCAATTGTCAAAAATTATCAAACTGATCCATCATGCACGTTCCAACATGTTTTTATATTTGGTTTATGATCATGGTGAATCTTCCAAATCATCGTTTGTTAGGATTTTCATTTCCATGCTACAACTATTTTTGGCTCTGTTTCAAGGTTGGTCTTGGGAGCCTATGAAACTATAAATATTCCCCCAATAGAGGACGATGAGGTTGGAACCTGTGAGGTTTAGGGTTATGTATTTTGATATATGCCCTTAAGAATGAATTTATAGAGCCAAATGCTGGCATGTTGCTGCAAATATTCTTATGCATGTCATAGTTACAGTCTGTAATGTATTTTCTTTATGTGCATGTCTTCCTGTTAAACGTTCCATTATGTTTTCTTTATTATCTGGAATGAGTGTGTAATAGTTCATAATTCATACATGTTTATGCTCTCTCTATTGTTTCAGATATCCACAAACCCTTCCAACAAAAATTAATGTAGAATTCATCTTTTCGGTGATCTTTGTTAATGGATTGTCATTCTTTCTTCTTTATAACTAGACCAACAACAATTTGACTATAATTGAATGCTACCTTTCCTTTGTAGAATTTAACATGAAAACATTTATGTGATTGATAAAATCTTTGTGACTCCATAGCCCAGTGTATGCTTTCTTTGTTTAAACCAAAAACTTAATTTGAATTTTTATTTTGTTTGTATATTTGGCCATGTTAAAAATCTGTGAGAGATCCCTCTCTATAAAGGAATAACCAACTCCATTTATTAAATTGGTTATGTTTTTACCTTGGGATTTACCTACCACAACCTTGGGTACAATTATGAGTGCTAACACCCCTCCCAATGCAAATTACAGGGATGGAGGGATCTCAAGGGTGTCAGATATAGTACTAACCCTTAAAAGTTTAATAAGTCCCCTATTGGAAAGAGGATCGGTCTCACATCTTTGCCTCTTGTAAATAGGTTGAGTAGGATCAAAAGGTGATAAAATTTCTAAACAACAAGACCAAAAAAGATTCTAAACTCAATCCATGGTGACTCTACAAAGAGACTCAAGTAACCACGATCTCTAAGGACAACTAGAAAACATAGAGTAATCCTCTGAAAAAGTTAGGACAAATGCACACAAGAAAGGAATGAGATAAATGACCTTCTGAATGCAGTAGGTATGTCTCTCCTAGGAGATTCCTAAGACTCCTATATAGTACAAGTGAAGCTGTGTAACCAATTATAGTGGCCCTAAGCTTCAATGAATAAAGTGATCATGTATTCTAACCCCTACTTGGCCAGGACACTAATAGAATAACCTCTGCAAGTACCCCCTGTGATTCCTAGGAAAATCATTTAAGGTCACGTCAATATAACTGATGCTCAGGTGAATAGTCGTAGGAGGGATCCACCATATTGGCAATGTAACTAAGCCTGGAGATCGAAAGCACCAAATGTACCTTAAGAGCCCCCAAATATGAATAATTTCCTTGAAATATCTCCAACTCTCACTGAATCTAGTCAAGGGTTATCCCCACCATCAACATGGTCATTGTCTTGTGATTAAATCATGTGTAAGAGGAGATTCCTAGGTTCACCAATTATATAAAACTTTTTCTCCCCTCCCTAGTCACACACCTAAATTGTTTTCGTTTTATAGTCTTGGATAATTTTACTAAGACAATCCTATTCCAAAACTCTAAAACCTAAGCTTGTTGTTGGACCATTAGAAGAAATTTCAACTCAAAATGGGCCTTTTAACTTTTATTCAAATTCCATGTCATCATGTGTTATCCAATGAAATTTCTTTAAATTTGAAATACCGTATAGGTCTTAAACACTTTTTTAATATAAATTTGGGGATAGGTATCATAAAAAAAACTACTTTTTTTGTTTGTATTTTTGACATATCTCCCTATGTTTTAACTCAAATTTCGATCGGGAGAGCTCGTTGGATGCAGAATTAAATTCCGAATCCAATGAGTACCCACTTGGCATACTTTTGATGGACCCTACTACCCCAAAAACAAGAAATACCTGAAAAAATGGAATGATGATGTCATCATTTATTTTTTCAGGTATTTCTTGTTTTTGGGGTAGCGGGGTCCGTCAAAAGTATGCTGAGTGGGTACTCATTGGATGTGGAATTTAATTCCGCATCCAAAAATCTCTCCCGATCGAAATTTGAGTAAAAACACAGGGATATATGTAAAAAATACAAACAAAAAAGTAGTTTATTTCTTTTCTTCCTCCAAAATTAATAAATATTATTTTATTATTTTAATAATTATTTTATTAGTTCATTTTAGGAGGCCCATTTTGAGTTGAAATTTCCTCTAATGCCTATAAAATAAAATCATTCTAATCAATTTAAATTAAGTGTTCATTTTAATAGGTTGTTCTTAATCAAGGGATATTGTGGCCGTGAAACTAATGATGTTATGACTCAACAATAAAAGCAAATATGCACACCTAAACACAATTCTAGGTGTAATATTGTTTTCCAAATGAATATATGGTATGTCAGTACATAAAATGCAGAAAAAATAATTCCCTTTCCTTTCAAATGAAAATGCAATCTTTCCCAAATGAAATCCTATACTAATTCCATTCCAAGCAAACTGATGCAAGTGCTTCTTTCAATGCAAATGAAAAATGCAATGAACATGCAATAATGAAAATATTTTTTTATTTTTAAAATAAATGAATGAAAATGCAAAAGAGAACCATTAAACTCTCATCCCTCGCAATAGTTATAAAGGAATAATCCAAGCAAGACACCAAGACATAATGATTCATGCACTAAAAGAAAAACAAAAAGGAGAAAATGACAAGAACAAATTCTCTAAAAAACTAATAAAAAAGGTGCTTACAACCATAAAAAATAAGTCAGCGGACAATAGAGGGACCCTAGAAGACTCGGTAACATTCACAACCCACCCAGCAATCACTCCAATCAAGATATCAAGAAAACATTGAAGTGTATGTGTATGTTCCAGAACAACTTCATATGTAGAAAAGTCAAACACACATAGCCTTAGTATGTATGTAATTCAAACACACATAGCCTACATGGAGATATGGACCAAATACACATAGAATAAGTATGTACACAGGTCAAACACACATAACCTGCATTGATACATGGTTCAAACACACATATCCTGAGTATGTATGTGGGTGAAACGCACATATCCTGTGTGGGTACATTATTCAAACACACATAGCCTACATGTGTATGCGACTGTCAAAATTGTGACCCACGTATATCAAGTAAAAGGGGAAAAAAGTAAGTTTAAATCCAAATAAATAAAGGAAACCTCCAATGGATGACTATACTAATAAATGCAACATAGAAACACAAATAAATAGAGATAAATCTAAGAAAAAATGCACCCAAAATCTTGGACAAAAAGGATGCATCCCCAATTGAGCCTCCAATTATGTTACAGAGAAATTATTCCTATGGTTGGGGTAGACCAGGACAGACAGGATGACACTAGAAATCACATCCATTATCAAATGTGCTAGATATTTTAAAGAATCTAACAACTAAGGGATAGAGTTCGTACCTCAACAAGATGTTCGAAGAATATCACCATTGAGCTCGTGATCAAATCTGTGTTCCCTACAATTTTCCCTCAACAACAAATGTATATCCAAGCATATGAAATATATTAAATGTTAGCATTCAAAACAGTATAATCCATTAAAATGTATAATTATACCCATGGATACAAATATAAACAATTGCACATGACATTTGGACGAGAATTGGATATTTCTATTAATATGAAAAAAAAGATATGATGTGACAACCTCTGTCGGCACCTTGTCGAAACTGAGAAATGAATTTCCTCCTCTTGGGCATCCACCACTTCAATCCTCCATATCAAGGAAAGATCACAAAGACATTGGAGAGCTTGGAAGATGAAAAAAGAAGGTTCTATCAACAAGGATAAAGGGATGTAGACTCAAGCACATGGTGATGGGGAAAAATGTTTCTATAGTTTCCTTACTCTCAAAATTTATCCTCCTCCAATGCTTCACAATGGCTCAATATATAGCCTCAAATGGGAAATGGAGGGTCAAATCGAAGCATTTACAGGCATATGGAAAGCTAGGGATCAACCTAATTTGTTTCTTGTTGAGGAAAACTCCAAAAAAATGTGTTTTGAGCACAAAACCTGATGTACACGAGTTGTAATGGCGGAAGTTGCATATACACGAGCTGCATAGTTGCTAACCTACATGTATCTTCAAAATTTTCTTTTTCAGGTTTATACTAAATAATTAGGTCTATACTTAGTAAGGGGGGTATAGTGAGTCTTCATAGGGACAAGGAAATTCCATCAAGGCATGATGCATAAGGTGTGGAAAGTCATTCTATAACACACACAAGTCCATATCTGAGTGTTATTTGCATACATCCTTAACTTTCACATGTTTTTCTAACTTTTTACATAATTCTCGTATCATAGCGCTATTTATGCACATATATGCCATGTTGTAAGTTCTTTGCATCTTGTTAATTTTTATGTTACTTCAATTTACATACTTGTACATACACATATTTATTTTCTTTTATCAAACACGTAGGGAACAACATTTCAACTCGTGACATTGTGGATCAGTGGAATATTTTTCCTTACTTTTGATTGTGTCATGTGGCAGTACAATTTTGACATTAATGACAATACTATTGTTCAATAGTTCTAACCTTATTCTTTGCAACGATAGGAATGAAGGTTAATGAAGGGATACCTTATATTATAGGAGAAGGCTTAAAGGAGGACGAAATGCTAAGGTATAAGAATGAATTCCAGTACAAGTCTAGATTTAGACAATGGGCTAAATTATCTTGGGTTCCATCTTAATCCAGTATCATATGTTAAAAAATACTTGGAGCAAATATTAAAAATTGTGAAAATGTATCTCTACATATAGTTTTCAATGGCTATCTAAGGAAAGGATATTGATACTTGCGAGAGCAGTGTTGGAGGAAACACCTATTTATTGGACACCCATTTCTTAGATCTCACGTGGAGTTATGGATTTTATCAGGAAATTAATATTCCAATTTTTTTGGTTTATTATATTGGAACAAAAGGGAACACTATTGATCAGATGGCAAGATTTAGTGATTCTTAAATCTTAGGGAGAATCTACCATTAAAAATTTCTTTTTGTTTTCAAAGGCGCCAATGGAAAAGAGTGCTTGAAGACTGATTAGTGGCTCAGGTATTTGGAAATAAGTTGTTATTTAGATATATATTGAACTATATTATCATCTAGATAGGACTCATATGCCCATAAAATCTATACAAAATGTCTCGGTCATTTGGAAAGTTGTAGTACTATCATTCAAAGTAATTGGTAATGGTATAGCATGGAAGGTGGGTGATGTGTAGAGTGTTCAAGTGGGGTAGGATCCTTGTATAGGGAATGGATTTGTGCCTACCTTTCATTTTAAAATGGTGATGCAGCTCAAATTCAGACTATTGTATACCCTGAACCAATTTAGTGATCAAGGGGAAACTCACTATTGGTTCAAGCTTGGTTGAATGTAGACTATCTTGGATTCATGGATGAAGATGCCTATAGATGGAATATTTTTACAAACAAATTATTGTGATTGCATGTGATATTATAAGAGATAAATGACTCATTCATATGTTTGAATGATCCTCATTGTATATACTCTCCCAAACTAGGTTATGGTACTCTGATGGTGAATCAAGATGGTTGTGATGAGCAATTTGGAAATTCAACTGTCCATCAAAACGAAAAAAAATTCTGATGTTTTTTTTCCTTCATAATAAAGTGTTGACATAGGATCACATGCAAACAACGAATAGAGCAAGTACTGGCATATGTTATTTGTGCGAAAATATAGAGGAGACAAATCATCATTTTATTGTGGAGTGCATGTATGCCTTACTTGTTTTGAAGGAATTAGAATCTTTGTTGCATGTAATATGTCATTGGGTAGGTGTGTCAGTCAATGAATTCCTTGGGAACTTGTTTCAAAATCTAGATCTTCATGTGATTATAGGTTTTCTTCTTATCATGGCTTGGCAAGTATGGATATCTAGAAATTACAATCTTTTTTAATATTCATTTATATCGTCCCTTATTTGTGCAAGTCATAATTTAACTATTTTATACAATTTTCCTTAGATCAACAAAATTATTAATATTCGTTAGGTGAAATAAGAAGACATGAACTAGAAAATACCATGGTCATATTTTGATAGATTTTTGAAGAGAGATAAAATTCAGAGTGGTGCAAGTGGTGTGTTATATATGTATAAAAACAACAAATTCCAATTTAGGGAAGGTTTGGGGCAAGTTACGAAGTTAAAATTTAGCATGGTGAGTTCAAAAATGTTCTCTATGTTCCCTCCCTTGCAGCTAATTTTTTTTATGTTTATTAGATGACCCATACAGGCTCTCTTAACAAAGTTGCATTCGAATATGACCAGTTGAAATCATATAAAATCTACTGGAAAGCTCATAGCGAAAGGTATTTCTAATCATGCCACTAAGGCTTATGAGTTATCACATTTTTTTCCTATCTCACCTCCTATAGCTCTATTTCCTTAGGCTAACAACACCAGTAATATATGGCATAAGAGATTTGGCCATCTCAATTTCAAATATCTCCAGCAAGTCCATAATGATAAAATGGTTGAAGGTTTGCCTCTCATCCAAACTTCTGATGGAGTATGTCTTGGTTTCTTGGTAGGTAAGCATATGGAGAAGAGGTATGAAGTTGGGAAGGCACATAGGGATTCCTATATACTTGATTTGATAAATAGTAATGTGGTAGGACCAATTCCCACAACATCAATTAATGGTTTCAGGTATTAACTTAATTTTATTGATGATTATTCTAGGTTCTGCTGGATATATTTCATGAAACAGAAATCATAAGTTTTTTGTATTTTTTAAAGTTTTTAAATATATGGTTGAGAAAAGTTTCAAGAAAAATATCAAGTCCATATTATTTGATAAAGGAGGTGAATACATTAAAAGAGAGCTCCAACATTATTGTGAATCATAGGGGATTCGAATGGAACACTCAGTTCCATACACACTACAATAGAATGGTGTGGCTAAGAGGAAAAATATATCACCGAAGGAGATGGAAACATGTCTTCTCCATGCCAAGAATATTCCTCATTCTCTTTGGGAAGAAGCTGTAAGTTGTGCTTCATACATACATAATAAAGTTCCTCATAAATTCATGGTTGGGGCCACTCCATTTGAAGTACCGCATGGGAATAAGCCTAATGTCTCTCACTAGAGATTTTTTGGTTCCAAATCTTGGTCCAGAATACCCATTAATAAGAGAAAGGCATTCCAAGCCTAGAGTAGTGAATGCATTCTACTAGGATATGCAGAAGATGCAAAATCATACAAGTTGATGGAGGTTGCAATTAGGAAACACTTCATTGAGTGCAATGTTCAGTTTGAAGAAGATCATTTGTGTGATCCTCCACCATCTAAAGCACAGGAAGGTATAACTACTCTTCCACTACCTTTTGATGATGATGATTTGTTACATGTTTCAAATTTAGATGAAGAGGATCAAGATCAACATGATCTTGGTATTGAGGCTAAACCTCATGAGATTCTAGATCCAGATCTATCACCCATTCCAAACCAAATGCCTAAGCCTAGATGGGATCAAACACTCATTGCTACAGCTAAGGATGGTGCTAGGAATATAGAAGACAGAAGGAGAACAAGGTCCCAATATCAAAATGAGCATGTTTCTCTCTCTCACATAGATTCACTCCCTATAGAGTGATGCAACAAGGTTCCAGGAAAGTGCTACATGATGACAGCGAATGATCAACTATTTGTCCAACAAAATACTAAAATTGATCATTCTTTACCTCTTCCAGACATAAGAAACACATACAACATCCATAAGATCAGAAGTACATTGAGAGGTTCACATGCACAACTTTAGGATGTCGTTGCACAGAAGAACCATGTTGTTGTATAGTGCTACAAATTGCAGCAGAGTATTTTTTGCAATTTATTTTCTAAGGAGGAAGTTTATTTTGTTCTAAAAATAGATTGTATTTTCCCTTTCGTTCTTATTTTGAGGGGCGGTTTTTCCCATGAGGTTTTCCCTTATTTGCTCGGTTTATTAAGAATCATTTTTTTAAATTCTTTTACATTGTATATGAGTGACTTTTGGCCTTATTTCTAGGGCCCGCAATTGTCCAAGTTAGGATTAAGGAGGGTGTTAGGATTTATAATCCTCCCTTGTCTGAAGTAGACTATTAGATTATATTTTATTGACTTGGGAGTCATTTAATTATTATTGGGTCCACTAGTACCATTGGGTCCACTTGGCTTAATGAGGCCACCAGTACGATTCACTAGAGTATGGGGAACATAGATAGAGGTTAACTGCAACTAAATTCACCTTCATGCATCAGTTTATGTGCCTCTTAGACCAATCCCTAAAATTTAGGAGCCATTAGGAGTGCCGAAACCAACCTCCTTCAGTTCTTGGTTGTTGGTAACTAGTTAAGCTAAGATATTCTCTAGTTACATTCAATTAAATTTCCTTTAGTTCAGTTAGCACCAGTATTTCATGGTTTCATGTGGGTAGGTGCCTATTCTCACCTACTTCTCACCTACCACATCCATTAGACTAGTTTAACTAATTATAACTTATTGAGGGTCTGAATTAGATAACTAGAGTTAACCTAGTGAACTTCGATAGTGATTTAGACACTTCTAGCTAGCCATGCAATCAGATTGAGTTGGTAGATTCAAATAATATCCACATGATTCAAATTCTCCTTTATGTAACGCTGTTGTATACTTCTTGGATTAATGAATTTTATACTGTAATTATACTGGGAAATACTTATCCGTTTCCTGTGAAATTTGTCTTGTTCAGCGTGTATTATTCATTCCATTACACTGCATAATAATACAATATAATTGCACTCATTGCCTAAAGATCAATGGCACAATATTTGTTGGGGAAAAACATTAAGCAAATTATAACATATATCCAATGATTTAATTGTCAACTCAGAAAGAGCGTAAACTTATGAGGTACAGAAAAAATATATGCAGGGGCAGAGTATTGCTAACTTAATCTAATATTCTAGATGACTAAAATAAAAAATACATGCAACTGGAATTGAATTAAACTTGCGAAAGTGGGAAATGACATGAAAACAAATCTAATCTAGAAAAGCAGGTAATTGCATGAAATAAATCTAATCTAATAAAGCATAAGATTGCATGAAATAAACTGATTGAAAATAATCAACATTAACTTATGAGCTCACATAAAATCAACACAACTAATTCATAACCAATACATCAAAATATGAAGAGATCAAAATATCTATTCTAAAATATGAAATCTATTACAACAATATCAAATCCATGACTATCTCAAAATATCTAAACTATTCTCTACTACCAAACCACTAGAGAGGCCTCCAACAAAATGAGGAGAGAGCTCTCCTATTTATACATGAATTCAAGATAACTAATAATAATTACAGATCCACTATTCTATCAAATCATCCCTACAAATCCTCAACAAACCCACTTTTCTCTCAACTCATCCCTACAAATCCTCCATGATATCTTGGACAAGATATTCCATTTCCATGATCTTCTCCTTGAAATTAGCCCACATCTTGAAGATGAAATTCGAATTTGAAGCTAGGTGGTGACTTTTGAGCTTGTTAAAGTCTTCAAATATACCTGTAATCATCACCAAACTATTCCAACTTTAAGGTATAATTAAAATATATTAATTTTCTTAATATTTAACCACAAATTCACTCAAAATTCTCAAAAATAAATTATTTGGAAAATGGTAATATAAACCCATATGTATTATGAAAGTGGTGGATTTAATGGTTTTATGGAAGGATAAAATAGGAACAAGATGACAAATGGTATATGAAAGATGAATAAAATGTGGTATTTTTGTGGCTCAACATTCCCCCAAACATGACTGGTTGCATGTCCTCATACAACTATGCATTGATTCGTTTTAAAACTTTTGCTTTGTAGCTGGGCTTTACATTATGATGGTATGTAACAGTAAATCATTCCATGATTGGAAATGCATGAGTGGTAGCAATTTTTCTTATGGTTGGTTCTTGTGTGAAAACCATAGCAAATGTTGGTTCTTGTGTTAACAACATTCATTTCTTTTACTTGTATTTTTGCTGCAATACATAGGATTTAAAAGTATACATGCATTAGAAATGATGAGCCATCAATGCATATTAGAAATCATTTTCTTCATATTATGAATCATGCCAATATATATAGCAATGTTTTTTACTCAATGTGTAACAAAGCATAGTTTGGGAAAGACATGTTGGTTAATGGTAAATGAAAGGATGAATATGTAAAATGGTAATGAATAGTCCCCCCCCCAACTTAAGATGTATTAGGTTTATGAAAAGGAGAAAGAAAATGTAGTGAGGGAATTTTCCAAATTCATTCATTTTCTAGCATTTAAGGAATTACATGGCTAAAGATTAGAAAACAACATATCTCCACTTAACCAAAAAGTTGATGAACTATGCAATAGGAATGTGGCTGCTGCTAGATAATAGAATGTGTAGTGAAGGATTTGAACTGTTGCTTGGTTGGATGAAGTAAAAGATGAAATATGGAAGTAGAAATCTGGTACTCTCATATGGCTGAAGTATGATGCTATAAAACTATTGGAGTCATGCAAAGTATATAGTCTTCACCTGCTACAAAACTCGATGGTACAATTCTTACCATTCAAATAAATGTGTCAATGTCGAACATGGAAAGAAGTCATTGGATTACTGACCATTGATGAATGTCGTTAACCAATGCGAGGCGTCTCACCATTGATGTCAATGAGTGCCAAGGTACCTAAGTACATCTTGAGAAGTGCGAATAGATGAGCTGATGTCGAGCCACTTGTAAAATCTAGTGATCTATGGACATTGATGTATTCCCATGATTTCCAGTGAGAGAACTTGCCATTAAGGCATGTAAGCCTCAAGGTACTAAAAATGAACTCTAATCTCTATCCCAGATAATGTGCTGAGGTCGATGGGGAAAGACTTGTTGAAAGGTGGGCCAGAAGGAATCCCACATAATTCAACATGAGTTGTATATAATGAGTGGTAGGACTATAGATAAAATATATCATGGTCAAACAGTTTTTATGGCAGGGATAACAAAGAAATGTAGTCATGGAAAGGAAGATGAATGGTTTTATTCATAAGGAAAAAGATAAACTAAAAATGAGGAAATTGTGTGTGACTCATAAAGGTAGACATGAGAAAAGTTATGATATATAAAGAAGAAACAAAGTAGACTCTAACATGGATGACGAATAAGCTTGGAAGGAAAAAGGCAGGGATAATTTTAGGGGTGAATTTTATCCTAGTGGGCTATTTTCCCATGTTTTTCTCCCCAAAACGATTCACCATTTTGCATTTTTTGAAGCCCTGTTTCACGCAATTTTGATGGAGTAAAAAAATTTCTCCCTTAAAATCGCCAAATTATTATATAAACGATATAAAATCCTTGGAAATTAAAATATTTTTTGAAAAATATTGCCAATCATTTTATAGTTGGTGTTTTAAGAATTGGTAATATTTGACAACATTTATACACTTTTAAATAAGTATGGTTCCTTAAAATCATCCCTGGAAAAAGGGTAATAATCATGACATGGCGTAATTGGTTTTTCAAAGGATTCTTTGTGGCATCAAAATGTCATGACATACATAGTAGAAAATCAACTTCTTCAAGCTTTTAATTGAACATTTTTCTGAAAATTTTCTATGATTTTGGAAATTATTTTTGTATGCCATTTGTTCATCTTTAAATCTGCAAAAAAAAAATAGTATTTGTTGTAATCTTATGGATCACAGAGGGTTACCAATAATACACATTTAAAAGCATACAGACATATTAGAGACAAGAGACAAGAACACATATGTGGAATAACAGATTATATTATAGTGAAAAGGTCCATAGAATACATAGAAGTGAACCGAGTTCTCATCTGGCTCAAAAGCCTAATATATATGATTTACAAACAGTTACAAATAACTACCTGTCGGTTCGGTTAACCGACACAACCTTATGTGGCCGACCTAATCTCTAATTAGTCGATTGATCGACTTAGTTAGCTTACCGACTAAGTTGGCTTATCGACCTAGTCGACTTACCGACTAGCTCCTCCAACATCTCCCCCATGAACAAAATTGTTCTTCGTCCCAAAGAAACAGGGAGGTACTCAAAAATACATTGTCTGTCTAAAGAATTTATTTCTATGTTTGACTTTCATGGGTTGTGAAGTCAGATAATTGGTCTTTCCTATACACAAAATTCCACAATTGCTTCTGCTGTCATGCCTAGTTGATGTTGGTTTTTTGTCCAACTTTGCAGTAATTTTTGGATGTCGATGGTTAATGTTGTAAGGCTTGATAGTGTTGACATATTATCTTGAATGGAAAGGTCTACTATCCTTTCCATGTCGGGACCCATAAACTAGTCCTTCTCTTCTACCCTCTCCAAAAGTCTTTTCATCTATGGACAGATGGTGTCTAACCTGTCCAAGCTCGAGATTACCTGCTGCAGCCACTAGTGTGCTTGTCGCTCGAGCTTCTGCAGTTTGGCTGTTTCGAGCACGATTTGATATTCGACGGTGCTTCTTAATGCTTCTTTCATGCTCTTTCTTTTCTCCAGCATTTGAATTTCTTATCGTGTCTATCGGGTCTACTAGAAGACTTGCCCGTAATAGGTAGTTCAGTCTCATAGTGCCCCTTCCATTATGACCAACTCCTCTATGTGATCATGAAGCACTTTGTAAGCTTCAAAGAAGGATGTGTGCTGCTGCATCAGCAATCGAGCTGTTTCTTCTTTTTTCTCTTCTCTTATGTTTTGCATCTGTGTCTATAGTGCCAACACCACACTTTCAAATAGCTGATAGGATTTTTCTGGTGGCTTATCAATGTCGACCTCTGTTGATCATGGTATCACTGAGTGCACTAGGTTTCTACATTTTATTAGGAACTCGACTTGTTCTTTTTTAGTGTTGTCAAGCTCCTTGCATCTAGTCTGGATTCTTGTTTTTGCTTCGATAGCTAGAGTTTCCAAGAGTTGTCCCAACTCCTTGTCCTTTAGTTTTTTTGCATTGACTGCAGTGGTCGACCTAAGGTGGCTAATGTGGACCATTGTCACATGGGATTGATGGTCCCTCTTATTTCTATCTCTCTTCCTCTTGTGATTTTGTTGCTCTGCTTGCTATGCTTGCTATGCTTGCTACTGTACTTGTGCACCTGTAAGAGTTAGATTTTTCAGTGGTTGATTGTTTGGTTGCTGGTCTGCAACAGTTAGGGGGACTTCTGGTTGGGTCTATGGGATGAGTGCTATAGCTGGGTGTGTATCTGGTGGATTTTGTATAGAGGGTCCAGATACAGAAGTTGTTGGTATTGATCGTTGTGGTAAAGGTGGTTTAGGTGTAGATGGTTTGGTTGCAGGTTCTGGGTTGGGGGGTGGTGGTGGTGGTGGTGATGGTGAATTTTTAGGTGTGATTGGAGTGGTGGGGATGTGGTCAGGTGTCGGGTCATCAATTTGTGGGGGTGAACCCTCTGGGATTTCAGAGAATAGGTCATCGATCTCTTGATTGATTTCATCCATGTTCTCTTCTTCCCCATCTCTTGTTGGTTCATTGGAGGGTGGAAAGGTTGCGATGTCGGTTGGAGTGAGGGATGTAGTTCGACTTGTGACAACTTCAGTTGTCTTGTAGAGGTTCCTTACAAATGTTGATTTCAAAATTCCCACAATCCTCAGTCTCTGGGGTATTTGGCGAGGTTGAGGAATGCGCTGTCTAGATCCACTAGTTTCAAACAGGGGGCACTTGGTGGTGATCTTCTGTACAGAGGTAAGTAGCTCAGGTAGTTTTTCAATGTATGCCTAGAAATCTATATCTTGGTCGAACCTCTCCTTCAAGGTTTTCGGCATAACATTTTACATATGTCGATTGGGATTATTGAGGGTAGCTCTGGAATTTCTTCCTGCATGATTTGGGTTGGATATGGGGGTGGGGGTGTAGACACTAAATCAAGAACATTTTTGGTCATTGAGGTATTTGTACTTTTTACCTTTTTTGGTCGACCTTGTTGTGCCCCTACTTCAACAAATTTTTGGAACTATGCTTCTACCGGATTTTTTTTTGTTGCGGCGTATTCTATGATGTCGAGGGCCATGGATGTTGATTCATCTTCATCTTCTAATGATTCTGCGATGATAAGCTTGTGCTTCCCCTTCCCTTTTTCTCGTTCTGGAGTTTTTCTCCTCTTCCTTGATGCTACTATTTCCTTTGATAGATTGCATATGTTTTCTTTGGTTATAGCATACTCAGGTTTTTCAGTTTCCATGTCATCCTCAGATCCTTTTTTTCCCCCCTTTTGTTGAGTTGGGCTGATGCTTTTCTTAGCTAGATTGGTTACCTATTGTTCTGTCTGTGTCTTTTCTTTTTGGGCTGTTGGTGGTATGATTGTGATTTGCAGCTGACTGGTGTCCTCTGCTGGTGTTTCCTCCGACACGAATGTGCTGATGTGTAGTCAGAGTTCATAATCTTCTTCTTTTTCTTGGTTGGTGAGTGGTTCTTCTATTGCTAAGGTTGCTTCCTTGGATTTTGTTAGTATCGACATTTTTGTACCAGATTGTCGAGCTAGCTCATGGAATATCTCTTTGATTGTTGGATAGTAGTGGAGATTCTTTGCTTTTTCCTTGGCGCCCTGCATGTACCAAACCACGGTATGGTCAAGTTCTAGCTGTATGTGCGTGGTTTTGGGTAGAATTAATCAGATGTTCTAGGGCACCCTCCATTTGGTTGTCTAAATTTTGAGCTGTTGGAACTAGTTTTCCAACAGCACCTTGCCATTTGCCAGTTCCTTCAATGTTCCAGTTTGAGTGAAGGGTTTGAACCTCCACATATGGAATTTTGTGGGTTCTTGGAATTACTTTTCCTCGACTGGGCACAAGTAGTACATTACTATCCATATTATAAGGGATGAGAACCTTATAATCCCTCCCAACTCCTGGCATTTCTCATAGATTCCTTTGAGCATGTCAACGACATACTCAACCCATCTGTAAACTTTTCCCGTGTGGGTAGTGGTATACACTACCAATAGCATGTCCAATTTTAGGTCACTTCCTCAACCTGTGCGTGTAAGCCCTGTTGCTATGATTTTAGCCACAATTTGTGGAATTTGGGCTTGTATTTGCCTATTCATTAGCCCTTTGGAGTTCTTGCCCGATGGTGTTCCAGTCAGTTGCTCTACCAGCCCTTCTTTTATGCCGATTGGTACTGGGTCTCCTTGGTTGGATAGACTAGTCAGTTTGTATATCACTTCGCCAGAGATCTCAACTAGCCTATCGAAGTAGAATCTGCCGTTGTGGTATCAACTTATAATGAATTTGACTATCATTTCTTTTGTACCTCCAAAACTTGCCATGAATGGTGTGTTCATGTAGTTCATGATAGAACTGTAATTTACCTTCTATGCATCCTGGGTTGGTTTCTTATCGACATAGGCCCCTTCCTTGATCTCAGCCCATGTCTTCTCCCATGATGTCTCTTGAACCTTGGCATTCTTTATGTTTCTTAATCTTCTCAGTAGTGGGGTTTCAACATTTTGTAGTTATTTAGTCTTTGCTACGGCGCTGGTTTGTTTTGGTGCCATTTTGTCGATTTTATGTTTGACTTTACTTAGGGATTCTCAGTTCTCATTTTTCTATTTGCTAAATTGCTCTCTCTATTCAAAATTTTGTAAATGATCCTTTTATGGTTCGGTATTTATAGGCGGGGCATTTGATATTTCTATCGATGGGTGTATTAATGGCGAAAGTGATGGTCCAACGCGTTCACTTGAGTTTGGGTTAATGGTGATTTGATTTTGGCACTCATAGTCATGAAGGCATGATGTGACCTTCTGGGTCATTGGTCGATGCCGATCATGTGAGTGGTCGATGGTGGTATGTCAATGGGTGTGATGTCGGCTGTCGAAGCATTGATTCCTTGTCATTTTGGTTTATCGGTGTTAGTTCTATTTTGTTTATGTTAGATTTTTTTCATATTTTTATAGTTTTTGTCTAACCTTTATGGTCGTTATATGTTTTTTTCTAACTTGTTTTAATTTTTGTACTGCTTTAGTCTGACACCATTAATAAATTTCTGAAATACTATACCTTGTAATGTCCTTAGTCAGACTGATCTATTGGCATGAATCTCTTCAACAACATAGGGTCCCATCCATTCTATATGTATCTTTTTGGTTTTTCCTTTTACTCGACTATTTTATAGTAGGGAAAGGTCCCCTATCGATAGTTTTTTTTTTAAATATTACAATCATGCCATGCCTTCTATTGTTTCTTTTGAATTTCTTGGTGTTGTAAAGCGATCAGTCAGTGTTCTTCAAGCTTGCTTAATTGCATCAGTCCGTCCTTCCTACCCTATTCGACATTGACATGTAAAATTTCTGCTATAATAGGTGTTTGTTGTTGAAAATGCAGTGGAACAACTGCTTCTTGTCCATATACTAGTCGGAACGGTGTTTGATCTCTTGAACATTTGTATGTTGTTCTATAATCCCATAGTACTACAGGTATCATTTCATCTTAGTCATCTTTGTTAGTGTTACAGATTATTGTTAGACCTTTTGTTAATGTTTTGTTGAATTCCTCAATCGCTCCATTTCACTGAGGGTGATACATTGTACTATGTCGATGGTCAATTTGGAACTGATCTATTAGTGTTTTAATGGTTTTATTAATAAAGTGTGACCCATGGTATCTGATTAGGATTATTGGACATCAAAACCTAGTAATGATATTTTCATAGATAAAATTAGTAACTATCTCACTGGAACATGTCTCGACTAGTTCTGCCTCTGCCCACTTGGTTACATACTCAACTGCAGTTATTATGTACCTTGCACCTATTATTTTTGCTGGTATGGGAAATTGTCCTATGAAGTCGATGGCCCAAATTTCAAATGTCAAACTTGGGTTTACTGATATTAAGGGAATTTCTGTACTAGGCATAGGTCGACCCAGTCATTGACACCTGTCACATTGGCTCACAAACTTTTTACAGTCTTTGTGAAGTGTCGGCCACCATAACCCTAACTATTGGATTTTCTTGGCGGTTGTGTCTTCTTGAAAATGTCCTCTCGCAGGTCCATAATGTGCTTCATACATAATATTATTTCTTTCATGTTCTAGTACACATATTTTGAGGATGTCGCCAAGCCCGTTTTATATAAGAATCCATTTATGAGACTATATGGTGCATCTTTCATGGCTGAGATTTGTTTCTTCTTTCTGCTCATGCCTTCTAGTGTTTGTCCATCTTCTAAAAACTGAGCTATTTCCTCTAATTCTATCAGAATTGCTTCTATTCGAAATAAATGTGCATCTTGTAGGTCGTCTTCGACTCCTGTCGGTTCTTCTCCTGTGTCAATTCATGATAAGTGGTTGGGTCCAACATTTAACTTTCTTGGTCTGACAACGACTTCAAATTCAAATTCTTAGAATAAAAGCAGCCATCGACAATTTCTCCCATGGTGTAAGGGATTATTTATGAGGTATTTTAGTGCTTGGTGGTCAGTATAAAGATAAATGGGATGGCTAGTAGGTAGTGTCGATACTTCTATAGCGCGAAGACCATTCCCAATGCTTCTCTCTCCGTTATCGAGTAGTTTCTTTTTGCTTTATTTAATTTTCTACTACTATGAACTATAGGGTAGTCCATTCAATTGTCCCCTGGTTGAGTTAGGATTTCTCCTATTGCTAGGCCTAATGCATCAATGTGTACATGGAATTTGGTTGACCAATTTGGAAATCTTAGGATGGGTGCTTCGACTAGCTTCCTTTTTAGTGTTTCAAATGATATGTTGCATTCCTCTATCCAGACAAACTCCTAATCTTCTCTCAGTAGTTCTTCCAGTGGATAGGTCATATTTGAATACTATCTTATGAATTTCCTGTAATATCCGGTATGATCGAGTAGTACCCTGACTTGTTTTGGGTTCACCGGTGGTTAAGTCAAGGATAATTTTTATTTTTGCGAATTCAACCTTAATGCCTTCTTTGCAGACAATGTGTCCTAATGATATCCCTAGAAATATGCACTTCTTGATGTTCAGAGCTAGCTGGATTTGTCGGCATCCTTCCAACATGAGCCTTATACATTTGCAGTGATCTTTTAACATAGAGTATATTGTACAATCATCGAAATATACTGCCATTGTTTTGTAAATGTATTCTTGAAATGTTTTGACCACAATTCTTGGAAATACCGTAGGTGCGTTTTTTAATCCAAAAGGCATAACCCTATAAGCAAATGATCCAAATTCACATACGAATGTTGTCCTTTTCTGATCTTCTTTGTCTATTGGTACTTGGTTATAACCTGAGAATCCATCTGTGAATGAGTAGCATTCATGTCATATGAACTCATTTAAGATTTCATCTGCATAAGGAGTTAGAAATGGATCTGTTAATGTAACTTTATTAAGATCTCTAAAGTCAACACAGATCCTTGGCTTGGATGGATCATGTTTCTTTGGTTGAACAACCATTGGACTTGCCCATTCTAACTGGTCAATAGGGTAGATAACTGCTACTGTAAGCATATTATCAATCTCTTTCTTGCTATCTCTTTGTACTTATGAGCCAATGTATATGGTCTTTTCTTTACAGGTCAGACATCAGGTTTGATGTCGATCTTCATTTCACCCATTTCATGGACTGGACCTTTAAGATATTTGTAGTCTCTGGTGAAGACATCCTAAAATTCTTTTAGTAAGTTTACTATTTCTGTTGTTTGTTCTTCACTCTAGTAGTCTCCAATTTTTTCCATTTTTGGTCAATCATCATTTGAGATGTCGAATTCTTTAGTTTTGATTTTAGAATCTAACCATTCTGGTGCTTTGGTTTCATTGATTGGTTGGCTCCATTTTTTAAACTGTGAAAATGTGGCAGGAAAGTCTGTTGCAGTCATTCGGTCGGTGTCTTCAATTGTCTCGATTTTGAGCACTATACGAATTGGTTTTGTTTTTTTTGAATGGTATGATTTCCATCGAAAGCTTTTTCCTTCTAGATTTTCATTTTCCATTTGTAGCTTTGTCAATCTTGGTGTTGTCTTTGTTTGTATGTTATTACAGTTTATTGTCGATCAGTCGTATTTTAGGGTTTTGTTTTCTGTCGGTTCTACAAATGCCTTGATTTGTTTTGCAATTTCGACCAAGTTTTCATCTTGTGGTATAAAGCTGAAATCTTTGATAAAATTATCTCTTAGTTCATGCCATAGGAATGTTTCACATCAATCTTCTTCCATTTTGTACTATTTGTTTGGTAAGTGAGATAGCGTCGATGGAAATAGGTGTGGCCGTGTACGTTCATCCTTATACCCAAGTCTTTTCTATTCTTTTTCACATGTTCTTATGTGGTCTTCTGGATCTTGCCCTTGGATGAACATATGCATTTGGGCTTGATTGGTTTATTTTTTTCCTCCAAATCTTTCTATTAAGTAGGTTAAAGCTGTTGTCCATGTATACAATCTTGATTGATGGGTATCCCACCATCTAGCAGCTTGTCCTGTGAAGGTTTCCACTAAACTTTGTAGTCGGCCATGTTCATCAATGTTTCTGGATACTTGTTCTATATGCATGACTGGTGATTCTCTTTCTTTGTACATTGGGATTTGTGTGATATTTACATTTGCTGGATTTAGGGTAAGATATTCCCTGGTTTTCTTTTCAAATATTTTTGGGATGATGGACACCACAAAGCACTGTTGGACTGGTTTCTTCTGTACTTTTTGAATGGTCCATCAACCTCTTGCTTGTGTTTCATAGTTCTCAACTTCCTAATCATATAATTCTGTGTCTGAATTGTATCCTAATCCTGATTGCCTAAGTGAAGTTCACCATAGATATTAGGTTCTATATAGTCTTCATTGTTTTGTATCTGATATAGTTGTCGGATGTCGACTTCTTCATCTATAGGTTCTATCTAAGGTTCTCCTTGGGATGGATGGATAGGTACTATGAATTTGTGTCCATTCCCTTTTAGTTTTATTCTTTCCTTGTCTAAGGATATTGATGGTTTCATTTTTCTTCCCCAAGGTCGACCTACTAATGCTGGGAAGGAACTGGATCCTTCCTTAGGGTCAATAATTTCAAAGTCGACTTTGGTCAATATTCCTTTTATGGTCATGTCGACATCTCTCCAAACTTTGATAGGTTCAATTAGACCTTGGTCGGCTAATTTTAGGTATATTCTTGACTCGTATAGTCGAGGTATACCCAATTGTTCCCAAGTGTCTCGAGTCATAATGTTTACTTGTGACCCAAACTCGAGCACAACTTGTTGGACATGGTATTCTTCAATTTCTAGGTCGAAAAGTGGGTCGGCATCACTTTTGTCCTTCTGGTTTAGACTACAGATATTTTTTGTTTGTTTTTCTGTACTGTTGTTGTGTTATATTTTATACAAAAGGTCAATGAATTAAGACACCATTTTATTAGTTTGTACTAAACGTATTAGTTCTTTAACTGTGCTTTTCCAATTATCATCAACTTCTTCTTGTCGAGCAAATTCTTTAAATATATTCGATGTTTCTTTATACAGTTGTTTTTGTTTAGATGGGTTAGCATAATCATTCTTTTCTTTTATTTTTCTTATTCATGGGTTATCATTCCCAATTTTTGTCCCTTGTTAGGTTACTATATGCAAATTCTTTGTATTGATTATATCATGTTTTTGCACGTACGACAAGACATTAACATTTTTCTTTTTATTTATTTTTTCAAGCATAGCAGGGCAATCATCTAATGAGTGATCCCCTACTCCATAGCTAGTACAAAATTTTGTCCCTGTATGGACAGTTTGCATATCGGTGTCCTTCTTTGTAGCACGTGAAACATTGGATGGGCTGACATGGTCGGTTGTCGCAATTCTCAGAGAATCAACATTGACCTCCATATCCTCCATGTCGGTTGTCGAACCGACACTCATATCGACGAACTTCGTACCTTTTATTATTCTGATCATTTTGCACATGGTTTCTCTGATCATTGTTCTGTACGACTGCGTTTATCTGGTAGAATGCTTGGTAGTTTTGTCGATTTTTTAAGTTTAGGTGATAGTCGGCCTTAGCGTGACTTTTCACTTCACAGATAGCTCACCAAGATGCTTTACCATTTTTCATGTTAAACGGGAAATATTTTGTTGTGTGTTCTCCATGTTCTTGGCAAATGTCACAAAAACACTTTGTTTGCACAAATCTAACAACCTCTCAGCTGATGTCCTATCGACAGTTATCTTTTGAATGTCCAGCCATTGAGCATTTCATGCACTAGACGTCGTGACTCTTAAGTTTTAGCTCTTTTAAATATTTCTGCATGATCTCGAGCTGTTCTTCTAGTCTAGTATCTATGGGATATGCTGGGAAGTCTTCATCCATCTCTACTTGTAGGGATTTAGTAAGCACATCTTCGTATGTTTTGAACATCTCCAGGCTTATGTGCTGCCAAATTTTCTATGATAGACTTGCAAGGAACCACTGGATTAATATTTTCTCATCAATTACATAATCCAATTGGTTGAGGAGGTATTTCCAGCATTTGTCGTAGTCGCGGACAGATTCTGCTGGCTTTTGTGATGTTGTTTTCAATTTCTTAGTTGTTAGATGTTTTGTATCTGGAGTTTTAAAGAAAAATAAAAATTGCAGTTTGATTTATGATTTATTTACTTGAGGGGTTCTTTTAGAAAAGGTCATATACCATGTTAGTGCTCTTTTTCTTAAGGCACCAGTGAACTGTTCCATCTGTCTATTTGTCTGCAGGCCCAATTTTTTTGTATTCTCCAAAGCTGTATTTGGTAGGGGGGGTGCTCCTTCATGTGTTGGGTAAAGTAAGTGGATACTTCGGTTGGAAGGGTACGCCTGAAGTGTGACCCAGTTTCCCTCTTCTGGTCAACGGATAAGTAGATGACTATCATTGTTTACTTCGTCGTCCATTAGAGGAAATTTCAACTCAAAATGGGCCTTTTAACTCTAATTCAAATTCCATGTCATCATGTGTTAGCCAATGAAATTTCTTTAAATTTGAAATATCGTATAGGTCTTAAACACTTTTTTAATATAAATTTGGGGATAGGTATCATAAAAAAACTACTCTTTTTGTTTGTATTTTCGACATATCTCCCTGTGTTTTTCCTCAAATTTCAATTGGGAGAGCACATTGGATGTGGAATTAAATTCTGAATCCAACGAGTACCCGCTCGGCATACTTTTGACCAACCTCGCTACCCCAAAAACAAGAAATACCTGAAAAAACGTGATCATCATCACGTTTTTTCAGGTATTTCTTGTTTTTGGGGTAGCGGGGTCCGTCAAAAGTATGCTGAGTGGGTACTCGTTAAATTTAGAATTTAATTCTGCATCCAAAAAGATCTCCTGATTTAAATTTGAGTTAAAACATGGGGATATATGTCAAAAATACAATAAAAAAGTAGTTTTCCTATTTTCTTCCTCAAAAATTAATAAATATTATTTTATTATTTTAACTATTATTTTATTATTTTAACTATTATTTTATTATTTTAACTATTATTTTATTATTTTAACTATTATTTTATTAATTTTTTTTATTAGGCCGATTTTGAGTGGAAAGTTTCTCTAATGTAGTCAGCTCCATATACCAAACTTACCAGCTCTTAGTCTTAAATCATCTTCGACAATGGCTTGCATCCTGGTACTCGGATTCGTTGGAGATAGAGGTATTACCTCTTGGGGAACTTCTATTTGGAGAGCTTCTCGTTGGTCTATCCACAATTCTTCTTCCATGGGTGATGCCTCTTCCTCCGTGCCTTCTTACTGTCAGTCATGACCTGACTTTGGCGGATTTATTTCTTGGTCTATCACCCTAGTACTCATTCCTTTTTGAAGTGCTATAGCTATTTCTCTTCTTTCTTCCCTCCTTTTCAGCCTATTCTCTCTTTCTATTTTCTATTAATCTATCGTACCTTTATGTGTCACTGTCCCTTTGATTTCCTTCTTAGGTATACTTTTCATCACTAGTGGTGGTATCTCTTGTTAGTCGACTAGAATCCTGTTTACTTCACCCTAACATACGACCAGCTACCCCCCCATGGGCTACCTGACGCTTTAGAAAGCTCAGATAGTTCTATTTACTTTCTTAAGAAATATTCCCACTCCCTTTCGGCAATGAATTTTTCCCACTTCTTTTGTTTCTCCACCTAGTTAGAATTTTGTGGCGGTTCACGTAGTGATGGATGAGGTTCGATGATATGAACCACTCCTTTTTCTATCAGGAATTTGAACAGCAAGGTCGGTAGGGAGCATAGGAACTGCTCGGTAAGGTCTGTATAGAATTTCTTCTGGATGGTTTCTACCAAAGTTCTTTCTTCTATAGCTTTCTCCTCACAGAATTCGTCGATGATCTTTTCAAACCACTCCGACAGGTTTGTTCTTCCCCCTCGAATCAGTTTCTCTAGCAGCTGTTGGTCTTTAGTCACTTCTGGATTTTTCATCTAGAAGTTTTTTCAAAAGCTGGGGTACCGATTCTATAAACTTCTCATGGGTTTCAGTAAATAATATTTCCTTCTCTTGGGCAGTCGTTAATCTGTTTCTACACACGTAATTCTGCAAGTAATTTCACTAGTGGAAAATGAGAGATTAGTGACCAGGAGACCAAAAAGTTTGGTCGCCATGGATTTTTTCAAGCGATAAATGACCAAAATTGATAAATGTAAGTGAGCTAACTAAAAAATACCAATATAAATTACCACTTTTGGTCACAGGATAAAAACTAAACTGAAAAGACCAAGATAAATGACCAAATTTGGTCACAGATATCTAGACTAAAAATGACCATATAACAATTGACCATTTATTTGGTCATTTTTAGTTGTGTCACTCTGGCAATGGAAAATTGCAATTTTGACACTAAATTTGTACAATTTACTAAATTCTAGACCCCCCTCTTCTGTCATAGCTCTGCATGAATGCAAGAAGCAGATTTGCACTGATAGAAAGTACAAAGTGGTATTGATTATGGAAATTTTATCATCGTGTTGAACATTAAATATTAAATATGTGTCACAAATACAAATGTCAAAATTGTGTTGTACATTATTGTATATATTGTTTACTTTATTATCCAAGGAAGACATTTTAACGTTAAGTGAATCTCCAATGTTATTGGCCCTATCAATGGCATGAATTAGTTGTTTTCACAATTTTTTCATTTTCTATGTTGAAACATATGAGATTACCTTTGAAATGAAAATTCATCCCAGATAATATGAAAACAATTTCATTCGAGGGAGCATTTTATTCTTTGTTTTTTGTAATTTTTCGTTATAAATTGGGTAAAAAAAATTATTGGATTTATGGTTGCAAGTTTTAAACATTGAAATTGTATAAGGGAGGTGTTTCAATGAAAATAGATCTCCAAGTTAATTTGTAATTTTAAATTTTATAAAATTGTAAAATTTAATTGTTTAAATTGCAATTTTTCATTACTATATTTAAGATGAAAAAATACACGATAATTAAACAACTCAAAATTTTGATATTAATGAAAGAGTGCCCTTTCATTTTCTTTTTTCCTCCAACCCCTATGCCTCATCTAATATCTTTGCTTATATTGTTTCCTTGAATCTATATTTATATCTTCCATCTTAACTCCACCATCCCCAAATTCTCATTATGTTTTTTCCTTAAAGCTTAAAAAACCCCATTCACTGTCCATCGCCCAAAAGCCTAAAATATGAGTATATATATGGCCACTTACATGGGAAAATTAAGTTGAAGACAATCCAATGCTCTCAAAATACTTATACTGAGATATTCAATTAATTACCCAATTCATCTCGCTCACCACCTAAAATATTATTTCATTGATTCGTCCTTTCCTCACATCTCAATTATTTCATTGATTAATCCTTTATGCGCATTTCATCCCTTTGCCTTCTCTGTCCTCCTTCCCTCACGACAAAATACCACACAAGAAGCCACAAGAATTTCCTTACGTTTCATCCCTTCGCCTTCTCCGTAATCCTTCCCTAAAGACAAAGCCAACACAAGCAACCAGAAGAAGGAAGAATAAATAACATGTATTGGATGGAAAATTAGTTGTTAGATTGGTAGAGATAGGCTTATGCAGATGATGCAGAAGCAACCAAGCTCAATAATTCTATAGATTCATTGATTAGGCCACAAAATTACACAATTTTTCAATCAGAATATAGGGTTTTCGTGTTTTGGGTTTTAAAAAATAGGGTTCCTAAGTTGGGAATACGCCATTTAAACGTCGGGAATCAAGGGTTTTAAGCAAGAAGAACCACATCTCGGTGACATTATTGCCTCTATGGGGAGAAGCCACACCCAACCCAACAGTCTTGCTAATGTTAAGTTCCAATGGATGGAAATCAGGGGTTTTAGGTAATAAGTGTCGCATCTCATTGACGTTATTGCCTCTATCAAGGAAAGGCTACACCCAGCTCTACAGTCTTGCTAATATCCAATTCGAGCTAACCTAACATATTAATACAGAATGGTTGAGGGAGTGTCGACTGGTATAACAACCTTTGAAAGGGGAGCAGTTCTAGCAGTAGGAAAGGCAAAGGAAGATTGAGCATATAAAGTCCCAGATCCCTTTCATCTATTCAAAGGATACCCCAGAGAGAAGTAACAACTCACATCCCAATAAATAGTTGTTGCAGTAACTTCCTCTTGACCTATTCATGGTCATTCCAGGTTGGATGATTAGGGAATCATCCATTTATATGCAGTGATTCAAGGTAGATGCTTATCTTCCCTAAAAAATAAATTGGAATTTTTTTCGATGTTCCTAGCTCAGGATTTGAGTGCTTGTGTGTGCATTTCTGTCCCTTAAATCCCTGGTAGGGATCCTATGGTAAAAGAATCTAGTCATGGTGTCCACAAGGCATGGTTCATCAAGAAACAATAGGATGTTTCCATTTGTGGATCTTACCAGGCCCAAGTTAACCTGTCCCTCTTGCGTCATTAGACAATCTGGTGAAGTTTCCCTCCCTTCAACTTGGGAAATGCCCCATGAAATAGAAAATAAAGTGCCTTACCCTTCTCACCTAATAGTAGAAAGGAAGGATAGTCTTGGATGGATGGATATAGAGTTTCTAGAAATATAGACATTTATTTTGTCACTTATGTTCTCTAATCCTAATTTTCCTTCCATATCTGATTGTTGATTGCTCCTGCTCCCACCTTGCATTTCTTCAGTTCGTCCTGGACCTACGTGTGATTCTGTATTTCTTTTGTCTTAGTATAAGTTATGTCATAGTATAATTTTGGACAAACTTCCCATTAGATTTAGAGAATTTTTCCTATCAAATTTAGGTTGAGTTTTTCTACTTATTACTTTACTCCCATTATAATCATGTGTGTCCCAAAATGTCAAACACCTAAAATACCAAAAAAAAAATCAGCAAATAGACAAATGTGTCCAGATTTGCTAATAAATGTGTCTTGATAAATGATTGATGTATCTCTATTTTCTAATAATTTTATATATATTGTGCCCCTTGTCATATTTCAATATCTACATTAAATTATTGTGTCTACTTGTCCACATGTCCCAATGCCATGTGACTTAGGTAGAAATGTGTTTTCAAAAAGGAATGAATCATCTCTCCCACACCTTTCTCTAAATTTATTTAGAATGCCAATTGGAAAATATGCATGGAAACCAAATGGCATAGGAAATGTTGCAAGTAAATGAGAAGCTAGTCTAAACTAAACTATCTGATAGGGCACATTGTGACCCTTCGTTTTAGAGATTGAAAAGCTCAAGGCTCAAATGTAACTTGTATTTATTGTTTTCTTAATGATTTTTTATCGTAATAGTTTTCCTTTTTAATATTTCACCACACTCACAATGATCCAATGATCTAGGGCACTCTTCAAATCTCCTCCGTTTAAGAAAGGAGGAGAGGTGAATGGTCAAAGCTCATTAGTTTTCCTTTATTTTTCCTAAAGAGAAGACAAACCCTACAAACATATGAATAACCCACTTTAGTCTAGTATTTATTGTGTATGAATTGTTAGGTGGAATTCTCAAAGATCTTGAAGTTAATGGGTCAATTTTTCGAGGGAGTAACCTACTTACCCGACCATTTGCACCGATCGGACGACCTGGCTCGCATGAGTGGTCACATTCGACGTTGCCAGTCGTCCGATCGGTGCAAATGGTCGGGTAAGTAGGTTACTCCTTTTTCAAATAACCTTCTTTAGTACGGTGTTTATTGGGTATGAATTGTTTTATGTCATTCTCAAATATATTGAATTTCATGGATCAATTGTTTTCAATAATCGTCTTTAGCCTAGTGTTTATTGGGTATGAATTGCTAGGTTTTTATATTGTTTATGCATGCAACATACAACAACAAAAAAATATTCTTGATTGTATCATGTGAATTTCAAGCTTGACAAGGTTCCGTTTACACTTGCATACTGCATTCCTCAGCATGAGCACTACAATTAGTAGTAAAATATATGCAAATGGATGTAATCATGTTTTCTGATCTTTTAGCAAATTAGCACCCTTTCAATGATCATTCTGTTATAAATAGTGTTGTAAAAGTTTCTGTAGCTCTTGTTCATTCTATTGTAAATAGTAATGTAAAATTTCTTTCTGTAGCTCATTTTTCTAATACCTATATGTTTCCAAATATTTATCTTAATGATATTGTCACTGGTGATCCAGTAATAGATAGTATTTGACCTCAATTACCAGGACCTTTTTTACTTGTTGAAACATGGTTTTGTATGTCGATATATAAAAGGTGGTCTACAAAACATCTGTTTTACTTTGTCAAACATTCAGAAGTGTTAAATTCGTGTAATTTGCAACTGATGCATTCTTAGATGGGAGAAGCCTGATCAAAGTCCCAACTTTGGTTATGATTTCTGGTACCAATCAAGATGTGGTACAATGATCAGTTCATCATGGGGAACAGCTGCATATTTCTCAAAAGGTTTCAATCCTCAACATGTTGCAGAGGGCCTATATGGGAAACATTTGTTTGTTTATCGCTGGCTTGAAGGTTCATTAAAGCAAACATTAGAATTGGGACGTACTGGACTCATACCATTGGAGGTATGCTTTTATACGAAAACATCTCCCCATTGGAAGTAGAAATGTTGAATGAACATTTCCCTATAAGTTGGAGCTGAGTAATCCTTGCAAGATAAAATTTATTGTTGCGTGCAAGGAACAAATCGAGTAGTTTTTGATGAAAATATTAAATATTTATTTTTCCTAACATTCTAGGTAAGGTTTCTTCATGATCCTTCCAAAGAAACAGGATATGTAGCTTGTGCTTTCATTAGTACTTTGGTGCATTTTTTCAAGTCACCAAATCGAACGTGGAACCATGAGGTATGTCATTGGATCTTATTAATTTCATGAATTACATCAATTCTACCGTTTTCCTAAAAGACCAAATTATATTATGCAACCTTTGAGATTACATTGTGAGATATTTGGATGTTTGCATTTTCTGACATTTTTTTGCAATTGTATTTCTTGAAATGAAAATATTTTGTGAAGTCTTGGTAAGGCACTATTAAAATTTCCAAATTTGATTAAACTGGGGTTTAGATTAGATTGAAAATTGAAACTTTTTCTTACACTTGTACTGCACACATTTCTGTTAGATTTTCTATGGTTCATCTAGAACTGATACTATATGCAAGACAAGCTTCATATTTCATTTTGTGCTCTTTTGGTAGTTTCATCAACTTAAGATTCATGTTTCAAAGGTTTTCATGAGAAATTGTTTCTTCTAGTTTGCGCAAATAGAAGCATTCTACACTTCATAGGCTTGAGTAACAGTGATCCGAATAGTTTATGCAAGGAAACTCAATGTCAGAGTAAAATTCTGAAGATAAACTATATCCTACTAGAACTGTATTCTTAGTGTTAGAGAATTTTATTATAGCCATTGAAAAATGTGACTGCTATGAGAGCTGACTAATGAAGCTATTTTTTCCATCCCAAAAGAAAAATGCCTTTCTAAATTTGTCTTACTGTGCTATTGGTGCATTTTGTTAATGCATTTTGGTTTTGTTTGTGATTGTTAGGTTGCATTATCAGTGCCATATTTGAAAGTTCAAAATTGGATTCTACCAGAGATGCATAAACTAATAACTGATCTTGTAATTTCCTTGGATGATTGATATCTTTATTTTGTAAATTGGTTGCATAGAGATATTCAATAGTATAGCATTATATATCCTTCAAAGTTTGTCTTGGCTGGGCAAGTTTGGGTAGGAGTTCTTGTACGAAAGGGGAGCCAAGTAACAGTCATTAAGCCTAGGATGATCAAACATGGCAATCTGGCGTTTCTGATTTTCAAGTGTGTACTCTACTCTCCTCTACAGCTGCCATTTTTTTGTTTAGTTTCATTAAGCTAATGATTATTGAACCAAATTACCTTAATAAGATCCTCAAAACAACTAAATCACTTTTGATTAAATCTATTCAAGGAAGTTTCAGATACCTCTTGAACCGGTAAATGAGTGTCATGTGATTTTGTACTTTTATGTTCGGAAATAAATTGCTTTCATTCAAAGAAACATTGTTCATACACTTTCAAATACATAAAATATTGTTTGAATATATATTTGTAGGTTAAACGATTGAGGGAAAGGCCACAAATGATCCAATTAAGTTTGGATGGAAAGTGCCTTTATGTTACCAATTCGTTATTTAGTCCTTGGGATCAATAGTTCTACCCTGAATTGATAGAGAAAGGATCCCATATGCTTCAGATTGAATTCAAGGTAATCTTTGCAAGATAAAATTTATTGTTGTGTGCAAGGAACAAATCGAGTAGTTTTTGATGAAAATATTAAAGTTTTATGTTTCCTAACATTCTAGGTAAGGTTTCTTCACGATCCTTCCAAAGAAACAGGATATGTAGTGTGTGCTTTAAATAGTACTTTGGTGCATTTTTCAAGTCACCAAATGGAATATGGAACCATGAGGTATGTCATTGAACCTTATTAATTTCATGAATTACAGTAATTCTATCATTTTCCCAAAAGACCAAATTATACTATGCAACCTTTGAGATTACATTGTGAGATATTTGGATGTTTGCATTTTCTGACATTTTTTGCAACTGTCTTTCTTGAAATGAAAACATTTTGTGAATTCTTGGTAAAGCACTATTAAAATGTCCAATTTTTATTAAATTGGGGTTTATATTAGATTGCAAATTGAAACTTTTTCTTACACTTGTACTGCAAAGATTTCTCTTAGATTTTCTATGGTTCCTCTAGAATTGATACTATATGAAAGACAAGCTTCATATTTCATTTTGTGCTCTTTTGGTAGTTTCATCAACTTAAGATTCATGTTTCAAAGGTTTTCATGATACATGTTTCTTCTAGTTTGCGCAAATAAAAGAATTCTACACTTCATAGGTTTGAGTAACAGTGATCCGAATAGTTTATGCAAGGAAACTCAATGTCAAAGTAAAATGATGAAGATAAACTATATCCTACTAGAACCATATTCTTAGTGTTAGAGAATTTTATTATAGCCATTGAAAAATGTGACTGTTATGAGAACTAACTGATGAAGCTATTTGTTCCAGCTCAAAAGAAAAATGCCTTTCTGAATTTGTCTTACTGTGCTATTGGTGCATTTTGGTTTGTTTGTGATTGTTAGGTTGCATTATCAGTTCCATATTTGATAGTTCAAAATTGGATTCTTCCAGAGATGCATAAACTAATAACTAATCTTATAATTTCCTTGGATGATTGATATCTTTATTTTGTAAATTGGTTGCATAGAGATATTCAATAGTATAGCATTATATATCCTACAAAGTTTGTCTTGGCTGGGCAAGTTTGGGTAGGAGTTCTTGTATGAAAGGGAAGCCAAGTAACAGTCATTAAGCTAATGATTATTGAACCAAATTACCTTAATAATATCCTCATAACAACTAAATCACTTTTTATTAAATGACTGTCATATCATTTTGTACTTTTATGTTGGGCAATAAATTACTTTCAATCAAAGAAAAATTGCTCATACACTTGCAAATAAGTAAAAGATTTTTTGAATATATATTTGCAGGTTAAACAATTGAGGGCAAGGCCACAAATGATCCAATTAAGTTTGGATGGAAAGGGACTTTATGTTACCAATTCATTGTTTAGTCCTTGGGATCAATAGTTCTACCCTGAATTGATAGAGAAAGGCCCCCATATGCTTCAGATTGACTGCGACACTGACAAAGGTGGACTAGAAATAAATCCCAATTTCCTGGTGGACTTAGGAGATGGGATAGAAGGCCCATCACTGAGTCATGAGATGAGGTATCCTGGTGGGGATTGCACTCTATATATATGGCTCCAGAAATTGAAACCCAATTAATAAAAGCATGGTCAATGCCTACTCTTTAAGTATATCTGCATATTCTTATCTTATTAGTTTTGTCATTTGATTGGGAAATCAGGTGGTTGTATTTTCTATGTCGAAGAAAAAAATTATTTTTCTGTATTTGATGCAAAAAATACACTGCTCATTAACTTTTAAGTATGCTAAACAATGTTTGTTTTCAAACTATGTGGCATTTATCATATAAATTTTAACAGAAGTTCTTTATTGTATTCTCATTGAGCAATATGAGTTCTAGGTGGTAGGATGCAATCACAATAGTAAACTGCATTCAAAACAAACTAGCATTGTTAACTCTTAGCTATGACAAGAAAAAGGGAAACCATCTTCAATAAAGAAAAATAAATCAGACAGGAAAACTAAAGTCACACCATTCCTAGTAAATAAAAGTGGAAATCTTGTAGGGCCAATCCAAGTTATCTTTTATCTTGGCTCATCTGAATTCATTTTGAACCAGCCACTCTTATATATGAGCCTAATGGATAAGCAAATTCCATTGTCCTTATTCAAAGGATATTCCCCTTTTGAATGATATCTTTGATGGCAAAGCAATTGGTATCTTTCGAAATATTTATATTGGCTACATTTTAAAGATCCACCTCATAGAAAATCAATTTTTTGGAAATAACATCTTACAAATGTTCTCGATAGGTCATCTGGCTACTAGAGGCTATGTCAAAATGTCTACAGCCTACAAATCTGAAGGAAAATACTCAAGGACTATTGTTCCCTTCTAAAATCAGCCCATAGCTTCTCATAGGTGGGAAGCTTATCTTAGTAATACACACCCCAAACAAAAGGTTACCAATACGATGAAAACCCATTCAAGGTTGTGGGTACTAACTCTTCACCCTCAACCTCTCCTCCAACTGCTTCAAGTTGATCATGGAGTTCAATGATATTCATCAAATAATTGGCTGCGATATTTCTCTTACTCATTTGTGTGTCTCCAATCTTATTCCTCATCAACATATTCTGATTGATGTTTTCACTCTGATATAGAGTGACTAGAAAATCAAACATATCCTTACCAATATTTCTGATTATGTGAGGAATCAAGGGATCCTTCATCTAGTTTAGGATGACTTGCTTTCTCTTAGACATCTTATTGTTATAATTTGCAAACCCACCAGCCTCTGGAGGAAGTGTAACTGTCTTCTCCACAAGATACCAAAGCTCATGTTCCTCCAAAAGCATATGTAACTGAAACCTTCCAAAAAACGAAGTTGGAAGGGAACTCCAATTTGTCTTTGTATCTGGGACTGAAGGTAGTCATACCACTATTTTTGGAACAAACTGCTAGACAAAATAGATCAAAAATCACAAGTATGTAGTGTTTTTTTCAAACACAAACTTAGGCATCCAACCCCTAAAACCTTAGGACAACTCCCTATCCTAGATAGAATCCATACTATCTATACACTGATTCCTAGAAGTTTAAAGCAGATTTGCATCTCTAATCTCTAATAAACTAATCTAGGAAACTAAATTGTGTAACCTATCAAAATAGCAGATGAAGAATGCTAAATCTACAAACACAAAACTATGAGGATATGAACAAGAAGCTAGTAAATTACAGTAACCAATCACATCACTCTTAATTAACTCAAATGAAGAAACTATTACATCTTTGTAATGACTAGCTAAAAGAAAACTGAAAATCAACAGAATTGAATGCCCTTGTGTCTTTATAACACAAGAAAAGGGGCTAACAATAAATCTGGGCTACATGCATAAAATTTTACAGTGTCAAGATGCCTAGGATAGAACACCTTCATGAATAGAACTACCAAGAAATCATTCTAAATTGAAGTGAAATAGGATCCCACGTCTCTTTGGTAAGAACGCCCTTCCTGGAAAGAACAATATTCATACACACGCCCTCCTTCCCTAGTGAACTGTTTCTATCTGAATCTAATATGCACGTGATCTAATTTTAGAACTACAGATAATATCTAATTTTAGAACTGAACTAAAGACAAAAATAACACATCTATTTATGGCTGGTGCATGCATGTGTGCTCCTTTACTGTTGGAACATTGAACATTGATGCACCCTCACCTATAACACTTCATATGCACCATATAACTCATAGAAATAAGCACATCGCTCTAATCACATGCTGGAACAGGTATTGCTGAGTGCAGTATGGCTAGAGAGATAGAATACTTCAAAGAACAATTAAACTAACAACCATCACACGGGTGTCTGATGTCTGGGAGAGTGTTCCATAAACCACCATTTAATCAATTGATTCTGAGCATTCAGGCAATGACAAGCAAGGAAAGTACACCTTGAGAGTTTTTAAAGTTCAAGATGCTATGGGGAGACTTGGCTTTGTGGAGAACACTTTCCTTGCTAAAAGGAAGTGTTAGTTTTGGATTTTGTTGTAGATATTTTCCCCTTCAACAGAGGTGGAGCAGATTCTATAACCATAGATTCCTCAACAACAAGTTCAGTAGAAGTAAGTTCTACAGTAGCAGGATCCGTGGCAACAAATTCATCAACTGCAGATTCTACAGCAGCCATACCTTGGATATGCAGCAAAAAGATGCACACTGGTTGAGGGTGTGTTAGTGTTAAGGTGGCACAACACTGCAGTTATGTAGACAGTAATAGTGTGTACATGCCTACAACATGCATATGTCAACCTTAGTTATTTCTAGTTTTAGTAGTTTGTTGTTATTAAAAATTTCCAGACATAGCCATTGTTTCGATTAGAAGATTGTTGTACTTATTTTATCTTTTCTAGATTTAGGAAAAGGTGCTTGGCTTAGGGGATTTTGCATATTAAGAAAAAGGTGCCAACCTTAGGGACTTTTCTAGGTTTATCTAAGGTGCATGGGCTAAGGGATTTTCCAGATTTAGAACGGGGCACTCTATTCCAAGAAAATTTCTCATGTAGGGAGGATGCACTTTTCTAAATTAAATTTAAAGTTTAGAATTTTAGCTTCTAAACTTAGGATCTCTATTTTGTAAAATCTTTACCTTCTTCCTTCATAAAAGAAGGTAGTGTGGGTGAGTGTTATTCATTCAGTTTTTAACTTTTTTCTAAGAGATTTGAGTGAGTTTTCCAATTGATTTTTGAACTATTATAATTTCTACTTTCTGAGTAAATAAACACGGATGTGGTTGGTGCTGAAATATTAGCTTGTAATAATTTTCAGTTATCACAAATAGTGAAACAATGAAACGTGATATATGTAAGTTTTGGGTGTATGCAATGATTTCAATATCACTTTTATTGCTTCAAAGTTCAAGCATGGATTTCAAATTAGTGAATAAGCCATAAAGAAACACCTTGAAAATGCATTAAATAACTTTGTGGCGGCTACTGGGGATTAGAGTTTATGTGCACAGGGCTCTTCTGGTAAATATTGTCTTGGAAGTATCAATTTTGTAGCTCTATAAACATAGGTTTTCGACATTTGCATGTATAATATACTAGAAGGTGAAGAGCTGCAATAAAAGAGTCTTAAGAAGAATACAATAGCTGAAGGGAAATTAATAATAATAAAACATCCTAAGTTACTTATTGGGTGCTTGTAAATTGACTTAACTATAGTGTTGAAATAGTCTTTCGTGTAAGCACCTATGATATATTTGTTCCATATATAAGTTTGGTTGAGATATGTTATATCATATCATCTACTCAAAGGTGATGAGCAACAAGCAAATATGGAAAGAGGATAGAATAATGAAGATTAAGAAAATCCCTTACAATATAATATTTTGCATAAAAAGTATTAGAAAGCACTACAACCCTTGATGCTACTATTCAAGCACTCAATTTTGGAGTTTGAATTTACTATCATTATTCCTGTATGGCATTTAAGTAGAGACTCCTTGCCGTTTGGGTGGGAGTAATACAATTATGAGGGGGTTGATGGAAGTGTACTGTGTGAGGGTGGCTGCGTGGTGCAGCCAAGGGGCTGGAGATGAGGAGAGCGGGTGGCTACGTGGGAAGATGAGAGGCACAGAGGTTTAAAGGAGTATGGGAGTAGGGATGGAAGAATAGATGCTAATGTGAGGTTGGGATAGAGCTGGTGTGAAAGGTTTTGTGTAGCAGAGAGGGGAAATGTTGGATACGAATGAGTATGAGGTGTAGGATATTGGTGCGATGAAGATGAGGGGTGATTGATGAACAGGCCGCAAAATTTAGAAGGGGTGATTTGAGTGGAGTGGAAGGATGGAGAGTGATGTGCGTGGAGTGGAAAGCGTGAGGCAATTTGGTAGGAATTGGGGGTACAGTGGGTAGTGTGTAGGAGAGGGGCGCAGAGTGGAGCAAATGGAGTGAGAGCCGACAGTGGAAGATGGCCAAAAGCCTGTGTTAGAGCAAAGATCTGGATTCAAGGAAACCTTGAGAGTTTGGTCATAAGTTGGAGATCAGCAGAAGCCAGAGAAGGGCTGGCTCTGATACCAAGGAAACAGTAAATACCTATTTTTACCGAAATAACCAGCGCAAATAGGCCAATGAACAGTAATCCATGAATGCATAAAATAATATATAATTGATAATATAAAGATGATATACAACAAGAAATTATGTTTGGATAAATAGCAATCTGGGTGCCCTTTCGTAAAGAGGCATAACCTTTCATCAAGGTGTCTCTTCCTTAAGTATTAGTTTATTTAATTATTAATATTTATTAATTTTTATTATTATATATTTTCTTCATTACAAGAAAACTCCTCAGAATTTCTAGTTCATGTTCTTTACGGTCAGGGATCCCTTAATGCACAGATCACTTGTTTCTTAGGGCTAAGATTACCCTAAAATATGCCCAGATTGGATGATTAATCTGGTACACTGTTTCTTTTACACACATGACCCATAAAAGGAGAAATTGCTGCCCAAAATTCATAATTGGGATTCTTACTGCAATGTTTAATGTCTGATATATTCCCAGAACTAATTAAAGATGACCCCTAATTGCTTTTGATGCTTTGAAAACAACACAGAACTCGCCAAATCTTGATTTGCTGCTGATTATCAATTTTTGGGGCTGCTTTGACCATGAGACTCACCCAGAACTGCATATGAGGCTCTTTTACTACTGATTTAAGCAGAGAAGTGCCCATAATTCAAGATGAAGGGGATCTATTGCTGGTTTGTGATCTAAAATCAACCCAACACTGACCAGACCTAGAAACTAGGGCTGTTTTCATGCCCAAAATTGCCTTAAACTGCGCAAAATTATTTATATTGTTGTTTGTTGTTGTCCTTATGTAGGGATTTGTCCAAATTATGCATAGAACCTCCTAAAAGCTGCCCAAATTTGCTTGGACAGCCCTAGGACATGCCCAGAAATGCTTGGAACAAACCTACATTGGTCTTTGCTGCTGGTTTCAAATTTCAACCCATAAATCTGCTAAGACCAAATCAAATCAATGAGGAAGTACCTTGAATTTGAGAAAAGGCCTATTGTTCATGCTCAGAAATTCAGAATGCACCTAGAACACAACAACAATGTCTTTTGGCACTGCTTAAGGTGAAGAGCAAACCCGAAATTTCCCTATGTGGTCAAAAAATGTTAGGGTTTAACCCAAATCAGCCCCAAAATATCAAGAATCAACCTCAAGCACCCTCATGAAGACCTAGGTGAACACCATGCAAATAGAGACCTAACAAGGCCCATTTGATAGGTAGTTGGTAGTGACTTAATGTAAAAGGGCCCTTTTATTGAATAAAGGCCTCTAGGTGGTTGGCCCTCATTAATGACAAGACCACAAGCAATTAGGGCTTTGTCTATTGGAGCTATATATAGAGTACTAAGATGTGTAATGTTTTGTCAAGAATTGTTATAATATTTGGATATTTTCTCTTGGAGGTTGCCCCTTGGAAAGGCAAGTGAACATAGCTGTCTATTTTGAAGATCTTTCATACAAAAGATGTCTTCCTGGCTTTATCTATTCTCTCTTATGTTTTTCTATGTTTTCTTTGAATTTCTGGGTTTAAGTATATTACATTGTCAAAATTTCAGAAACAACATGGACAAATGATTCTTGGAAGTCCTTGCACTTTTCTAACATTTTCTGCATGGTTACTGAACTTCCTGTCATTTGCAATTTATTCTGACTTACAATAAATGCCTCAGATGCAATTATGTGTATAGCTATTGAGAATTTCTATGATATTTAACTAGGAATAATTATCAGAATCATTTGTCCAACACTTTTAGGTTACGAGAGAGAATCTGCATGTGGCCAAGAATAAATCATTGATGTTCAGGCTATTTCCTTGTTTACGAACATCCCATCTGTCAACATCATTTGCATAAACTTTTGTCCTCAATGCATGCTTTTTACCAGGTTATAAAATATGAAGCCTGTCATTGCCAGAGTATATGGAACCAACTGTAAGTAAAGCCATGGTTGACAGAGCTAGTGTTTCTACTATATCTGCTGTACAAATGCAGCTTCCCAAGGTCTTTAAATGACAATTTTCAAAGATTTCAAGCAGATAATGCACAACCTTCAACATAAAAATGAAAACACCAGACTTTGTGAGATCTACTAAATGATTAACTTCTTATAAGCATATGAATTCGTCATAGTATATTATGAAGAACAAATTTCAAAGATTTCAATTAGATATTGTGACCAACATAAAAATGAAAACACTGGACCATGTGAGATCTACTAAATGGTTAACTTCTGATAAGCATAAGGATTTCTTATAGGACATTATGAAGAATAGGTACTGCCATAACCATTTTCAGGAACAAAAAGAAAAAATATCAACACTGTTAGAGATTTAGAATCATAAAATCAGAAGTATTAGGTTTTCGAACTCCATCTATTTAAAGCCAGCACTCACATCTCTAGAATGTGCATTTTCTGGAAAATTATTGATGAATTTGTATATTCCTTATAATTTTCAATGATCCAATAAGCACACGAACTTGAAAAGAAATACAAAACATTCCTAGTTCTCAACACATTCTAATTAGGATTATAGTTTTAAATGCATTGTTTTCACTGAAGCATATGTTACACACCTTTACAGCTAGATCATCATATGTTTCAGCGATATCATTTCTAGGATAAATTATCCTTGACCTGTAACAGGAATTGTCATTGCTATTTGAAAACTAAATATCCTGCCACATGTATAAACTGGAAAAAATAAAGAAAGTAGAGACTATTTCTTTATGGACTTATCAGATAAAGAAATAGATTGATTACATATCATGAACACTGACTAGTAGAACCTTCTAACTATATTTTGTAGTGAATGATTCTCTATGTATTCAAATGGGAACTGCAACTGATAATTCAGGTCTTGCTCAAATCATCAGTTTTTATGAAAGCTATCTACTACCAAATGTGAGACATTGTGGATGCCAAAGCATATTCAGAACATCCAATTCAAGAGACAGCCAAATTAATACAAATAGTGTGTAGAATCCTCAGGACCTTATTGAACTGAACTATAATGGCCAGTGTCCTGTATTTTTCATTCTACAATGATATTTCTTCCTCTCTATAATTTCATGTTAGTGAATGAGAATCTTTAAAATGCACCCAATTCGTGCTCCGAGAAATATATTTTGAAATCTTGTATTTTGGCATCTAGAAATATATTTTCATTCTGTAAATTTTCCAACATGGTTAAATTGTTGAAAATTTTGTGATTTTTGTTGCCAGAACCCACATGTAGACTTAAATGGCATGGTGTTCATTGTTGTATGGAGAAAAACTTGCAATTTTTGCATAAATGATCCTTCTACTAGTACAGTTTTGTGCAAGTTGAAGTATACACTGGTAATATATATTTGTTGTATCTCTGATACTGTTGGTTTCCTTAGTTTAGTTGGTGTTATCAAAATTAATAATTCTCTCTAAATCATTTTTTGTATTGCACATGAGAGCATTCATGTATGTTTGGATTAGACATAATTTCTTTTTGGGACCTTCATTGAGATGACCATAAATAGTAATCCTTGTACATTTCATATTTTTAGCCTAAATTTCTTTATTTCCTTATATCCAATAATTTTGCTTTCCTTGTGAGTGTTTCGTACTGTAATTTATCTTTCTGCCCATTCTAGTCACTTTTGTTGAGTAGTCATGCGATATGACAAGATCCAAAATGTTACTAATTTATTAATATTTTTGTAGGTGCCTTCAACCTCACTTGCAATGAGGGATCTAAGAGAGACCTTGTTGTAAAGCCTCACAGCCGTCTTTGGAGGAGATGCTCTTGTAGTACACTATTTCCTATCACATATTCTCTTACAAGTAAGAAATGTCCCTTCAAGAAAAATGGATTTTGAATTGGCTTTGCTGCCCATTTGTTTGGTATAAATTCTCTTTACTCTCGGTACTCTTTTGACTTGTCTAGTGTGTGCCTTTTACTAATCATCTTTCCATGATTGTGCTTATTTATAATGTTTAGCTTTCCTCGAATGGGAAAATATTAAGGTCAATGAAAAAAGTTCAAAGGTCTCTTGAAATTCTTCCTAAGAAGATACATTCTACTCGTACAGAAGAGGACTTAGATAATGCAGAAACAAAAGTGGACAACTTAAAATTGCCTTTGCTATTCAGATAGGAAAAACCAAGGTTTTCCTCAGAGCGGGTCAAATGGATGAATTAGATGTTAGAAGAACTGAGGTATTGGGAAATTTGTAAAAAATTATTCAGTGCAAATTTCACTCGTATATTGCTCAAAAAGAATTTCTTGCTTTGCACAATGTTGCCATTGATCTTCAGGCCTTATGGAGACGTATTTCATGTTTATGTATTTGTACATCTGTTGGTTCTAAATGTTTGTGCATTTTGAATAAACCCGTTGTTTGTTGGAATTGTTTCTTTTTTCCATGTTAAATCTTGTGAAATTACTTTGTACATTTTTTAGTTATTTGTTTTCTCTTTTTAGCGAGCAACAAAATTTATTGCTTAACATGTGTTGTTTGTAGATAACCTTACTCGCAATATTTATAACAACATGAGGAGGGAGGCTACTGTAGTGTTGATATAGAAGCACGTGCATAGATATAAAGCTCAGAAAATTTAGAAAGCTCAGAAGCACATGTAATGTGGATACAGAAGCACATGCGTAGATAGAAAGCTTAGAAATTGGGCCATTGAGTATGAAGAGCCTGTAGATGAGGCTTTTCCATTGAGTATGAATAGCTTGTTGATGAGTGTTTCAAGCTACTAAGTATGGTTTTGAAGCAGCTGTGGGATCTAAGTATGGCTTAGCAACTAAGTACAAGTGGGATGGTTTAGTCATTGTAATATTTTGAAAAGTCATCAATGTACTAGATGATTTTTATGTAAATTTATATGGAGATAATTTTTGTGGAAACTCATATTTATTGTAATACTTGTATTTCATATAATATAATTTGTGCAATTTAAAACTTATATGGTTGTATTTTATATTATTTACAAGTGTTATAATTAACTAATTAATGTGACATTGTATAATTCACATGTGTATTAGATGATGATAAATAATGTATGGTTCTTTTTTTAATTTAAACATAATGTCATATTAAAAATTTATATTGATTAATAACGGACAACATTAAAACTACTAAAATATAATAACTACACATAAAATGACTAAAAATAACTAAATTAGTGATCAATAAATGATATTAATGACCAAAATTCGCATATAAAATGACCAACAATTGAGAGATACATAATCAAACAATGAGATATAAATGACCAAAAAAATGACCAAAACCCACATATCAATGACCAAAAAACAGTTTTGGTGGCTAATTTACGGTCTTTTATTACGCAACAAATTTGGTTATATTCTTGTCATGTGGTCATTAATTTGGTCATATATTTAGTCATTGATTTAAATATATGACCAAATATATGGCCGAATTAATGACCAACTGACAAGCTATAAATGACCAAAATAAAAATGACCAATTTTGGTCACGTAATAAAAGACCGTAAGTTAGCCACCAACGATCACCAAACCAAAAGTGATCATTGATATGCAGATTTTGATCATTTTTTTTGTCACTAATCTCTCATTTTCTACTAATGTTTGCTATCTTATGTTCCCACTAGTCCTTAATCTCCTATTCTTATATCATATGCTTGTATTCATCTCAGATATGTACTACTGGCAACAGAACCAATGTTGTAATCTCATGGATCACAGAGGGTTACCAATAATACATATTTAAAAGCATACAGATATATCAAAGACAAGAGACAAGAACACATATGTGGAATACCAGATTATATTATAGTGAAAGGGTCCATACAATACATAGAACTAAACTGAGTTCTCATCTGGCTAAACAACCTAATATATATGATTTACAAACAGTTACAAATAACTACTTGTCGGTTCGGTTAACCGACATGACCTTATGTGGCTGACCTAATCTCTAATTAGTCGATTGATCGACTTCGTCGGCTTACTGACTAAGTCAGCTTATCAATTTAGTCGGCTTAATGACTAGCTCCTCTAATAGTATTTCCATGCAACAAACTTATGAGAGCATTGAAAATACATGAAATTACATGCTTAAGGGAATAAATAAAAATGCTCTTATAGCTGAAAGTAGCAACCCTTCTTGTCAAAACCTGTTTCTGAGTGACTTGAGGAAACAAGTTAGCAGAACAATAAAAAAAATTGAAAAGATTCCTCATTTATAATTTTATTTATTACCTAATGCTTTTTTTATTTATTTATATATGTGTTTAGTTTTCAATTTTTTTATTTTCATTTTTGTAATGTTATCATAACCATTTTATTATTTCTAAATTTGATTTTACAAAAACAAATTTTTATGTGTTTTTTATTTTAATCTTTTATATATAAGTTTTATTATGTCAATGCATTTTTTTTTCTCTAACGTTTTCAATTGTTTTGCAATAAAAATAAAAATTAGAGTTTTTACATCCTAATGCGTCTTCATGTAACGATTGAGCAACAGAGAGAGAGGGTCGACCCTTTCAGTGGTCGACCCCTCTAAAAACATACTATCTTAATGATCTAGAATAGAGAAGAGTGTGCAAACAAGCGATCTTTTATGATAAATTTGGCAGCTTTAAACAAACACCTACCTCCCCTAAACGAAAGATGTGCCACGTACCACTTTGCAAAAAAATAAAAATTAAGAAGAAGGCTTAGCTGCACCAGCAGCTGCCTTCGATTTCAAAAAAGATGAAACATACTTCGATATAGACTTTTTGTATCGGGCTTCAAGATTGTCAACATTTTTTTTGAAAGTCATCATGAGAAAATGGTAAAGGCTTAAGGACGAGACTTTTTCTCTTTTTTTTACCAAGACCGCAATTATATTATTAATGACAAAGTTACAATAATTAAATTTTAATTATTTATATTTCTCTTATGATATATATTTTTAACAAAGTTAGTTATTAATTCATATATAAAAACTTATGACAAAGTTACAATAATTAGATGTTGATTATTTATATTTCTATAATACAGAAAAAAATTATAAACAAAAGAACATAATTAAAAAAATAATATGTATTTTGTTTCTTTAATATATATAAAGCTCTTAGACATGAACTATGCCAACTATTATTATATTTTTAAAATTATTTTTGTTAAAGTGTATTTATACCACTTTAATACTTTATTTAAAATTTAGGGATACTAAATGCTCTTTTACTCACCCATTGCAACTTTAATTACAACCACTTCACATAGACTTTCACCATAAATGAAATTTGACTTAAGTTAAATAAAATAATTTTATATTAAGAAGAAAATAATCAAGAAATGGAGCAAAGCTCAGTACAATTACATATCCGTACAATTACATAAAATTTTGAATGAAATACTGAATATAACATCTATTTGCTTTCTAATAGGTTTTTAAGACATTCACATGACATTCATTAAATATACAATGTAAAGACATATAATAAAATCATATCATTTGATTCTGCGGATACATTAAACTGAACAAATGATCCAAAGCTTATTTTTCTACTATTAAAACTTTTCTCACGTTTCCTTCCTTCCTTTTCTCTGTTTACAATTATACGTATTTTGTTCTCTATTCTGAATGTTACATTTCACCAAACTTGCTATAAAAATTCCACAGCCAACGTCATAACCATGTTGCATTACTCCAATCAAAGAAGCAGTATCTCACTGACTCCTTGGATATATTAGTCACCCCCCAACATTCCCTAATTTCAATAATTTTTCAAAGATGTTGTGCAAATTCTATGATTACTCTCGTTATCACTGAAGATTATATGACCCACGCGTTCATGATTAAATTACTCTTGTTGGTTGGATTGTATATACGAAAGGTGACCTTGTTTCTGTCTAACATGACTCTATAAGGACGAGCAGGGTTACCTAATGATCGCCAAGCTGTGGCTTGTCATATTTCTTGATTTGATTGTTGCTTATTCACTCATTTGTTCATCCAAACACACGCTTCATATATATTTATATTGCTATGAATTATATTGGTTAAATTTTTCCTTCGCATTTGTCCAAGCGTATATATTTTCCCATATCCAGTGTATCCGTTCACACATCAAATTGAAGTAATTAAAGATGGAGGAAGCCAACGGTCTTTAATTTTTAGCTGGTTTTTTGAACAAGTTTTTACTTCTAAAATTGTAAAATATAAGTTGTTTTAATCAAAACTGAAATTGTAAAATATAGGTTGTTTTAATTAGAGCGCGCTCGAGCCACCATTATTATTGGGGCTAAGCAAAAAAAACCTGAGAAAAATGAATCCATAACATTTGGCAGTCCCGGGGCTAGTCTGCTGTAGTATACTGAGCACGCGCGGGCCACCCAACACAACAATATCACCGTCCAATACTCCTTACGCAGATCATTGAAAGCACTCTCATTGCAAATAGGAGAATGCTCCTTTTCGCAATTCCACCGAATTTGACTGCAATAAAGACTAGGACGGTGATATGCAAGTAATTGGTTCCCTGGTCTCCAATATTCAAGATTCATATATTCGATGCTGCTTAATGGTGAGAGTAGAATGTTGCACGAAAACCTACAAAGAATGAAATTCCTTCATTGACTAACGGTTTTCATTCTATGTAAGTCTCATGTGAAAACTCTGTTACAAGATTTTTTAGATACAAAGTCGAGAGATATTCTACGTGTTGAAGTATCTCATGGTTGTTTCTAAAACCTAAAAGTAGATACCAACTCGCTAGCGATCGGACAACAGCTTTCAATTCTTCCTTTAATTCGTGGATGTAGCAATTATATCAAACAACTCTCTCTTAATCAGGCGACTTAATACAGCAATTAAAACGATACACACAGAAATGATGATTGTTATTATCACAGTGAGATACATTACAGACTTACAACAGATTTCCTTCGGATAGCAAAGGTCGGCACTGCAATGACAGACTTTAACCTATCTCAAGCTTCTGATGAGATCTTATACCACGAGGGCAAGTCTCAGAGTTTACACTTGATTTATAGACACAAATATAAAACTCAGAGCTTTTCTGATGCAATGTTTTAGGATTAACCCAACTTGCAGAGCATACTCAGTCTGTTACAAACAATATACAGACCTAATGCAGTTCTGATGCTGTGTTATAGCTTTTCGCCAACCAGCAGAGCATACTTTGCTTGTACAGACTCTAGACTTAAGGGCCGAGCGGACTACTTGCTCAAGGCACTCACTGACTCAACTCGCAGATTTGCAGAGCGGACTATTTGCTCGATGCAAAGACTCAAATGACTCCCCCTAGAATGAAGCCCGAGGCCTTCATTTATACAAAAACTTCCCGGTGAACTGGTAGGAAGGAACTGATAGTAACAGGTCAGACAGTAGATCCGGTTACCAAAACCTACACTAAGAGGTCAAAACCGAATCATCTAGGGTGATAGGTGGGGACAACCACTGCCGTTATCTCGTCCCTTAATTAGCTTTTGGCATTACAGGGACCTGGAATCTTTGTTATGGCCGACAACCTTTAGAAACGAAGTACAAAGTGGAGCATAGCTCACCCACGACAGTTTTATTCCCTAACTATTACAAACGTGGAGCATTCATCCCGCCCACGAGGGTAACAATGTGGACAATACTAGTCCACTCGCCCTTCAGGAAGGGCCCACCACTGCTTTCAGTCATATGGATCACGCCCTTGAAGCATTTCCCATATTTCCTATTCATTGGAATCATAGTCATGGCCAAATAAAATATCTTCATCTAACGGCGGGTCTATTATAGGTGGTGGTGGCGGATAAAGGTCAGCGCCAAAACAGTGCTCAACATCCGAACCCTTGAATAGTGGATTCAGTCGAAACATGAATTCACCTTGAAAATGTGATTCAACTCTAAAATCCAACGGAATCTCTCTAGTTGTAACTCTGGATTCTATTTTTTCACCTTCTATGCTTCTTCTGATAAACTTCTGCTGAGCATAAATGCGATGCTCCAGCGGTGTGTATGATCCTCCTTCATGATGAAGTTTAAACTTAAACCACTGATTTTCTTGGTCAGCGATTTCCATATCAGCTTTTAAATGGAGAATAAAATTACCATGACGATTCTCCCAATTCTTTCTTGGACATAAGGTATCTAAACATACATTAGTCCAACCAGACCAGCTGGTGTTATGACGGGGGTTGGCAGGGTCTGCACAGATGATGATGCTGCCATGTTCTCTGCAATATTAAAGGATTAAATTATAAGATGTCCATCGGAGACGGCCATCTTAAAGATCAACATATTTGGTACCTTCATTATCTTCATCAAGGAAAACTTCTCTGCACTCCCTGAGTTTTGGATATGCATCAGCAAAACTATGAAATGCATCTTTCTCCCATCGCTCTAGGATTTCAAGCTTAAGCAGCGATGTTTGGATGTTCTTGATGAGGGTGAGTTGTAGAAACCTATTTGCTTCATCTACAGAGACATACTCCAGGGTTTGAATCCTAACTTCACGCGGCAGGGTGTTATCCCATGGAAGGATGAACAATCCTTCTCTGGCAATAAGATCTTCATAAGTGAGCTTCTTCTCACGAGCGATCTTTTCTTCTTTAGCGATCAGCTTTTCAGTTGTCATAGGAGCTTTTCCTTTATCATCTTTTGGTTCTTTGTCTACTCCTGAGCTAGAACTTCCGGCAGAAAACATTTTTAAAGCCATAGGCTGCTTCTGTGTTGACTCCCTGGTTAGCATGTCAACCAAACAGTTAAGATATCCTGGTTTATAAACAATTTCATAATCAAAATTATTTAACCATAAAAACCATTTTAATATCCTACTACTGTTTTCGGCCATGAGACTTTCATTCTTAAATATGCCAGGCATAATCTTCAGATCTGTTCTAATGATAAATCTGACAGGTTTTAAGAACAGAATGAAGTGTTGGACTGTTTTCTTAACAACCAAGATTTCTTTATGGCTTGAAGGGTAGTTGAGCTCGGCTGATTTGAATGACCCTGAGCCATAACCACATACATTTTCTATGCCATCTAATGATTCTAGCAGGACACCTCCCCATGTGAAAGATGAGGCATCTGTCTCGATTATCAATTTACCATTACCAGTCGGCAAAGAGAGGGGCGGCAATTCTAAGACTTTCTGCTTGATTTTCTGAACTGCTGCAGACATGTCAGCTGACCACTTCGGCGGATTCTTTTTCAAGCATTGCTGCAAAATGTGAATATCAGCTGCTTGGTCCTTATAGAAAGGCCGAATATAGTTCAAAGATCCGAGGAATCTTTGCAATTGGGTTTTGTCCAGGATTTCATTGGGAAATTTACTGAAGCAAGTTAGGACATGATCGTGAAGAATAACTTGCCCTTTCTGGATCTTAAATCCAAGGAATTCTATTTCTGTGTTCCCAATTTCCATTTTGGGCTCGGACAGGACTAACCCATACTTGTAAACTAACTCATAGAATTTCTGCAGATGTTTCTGATGATCTTGCAGACTTTTAGAACATATGAATATATCATCTATATAAACCAATGCCCAACTGTAATCTCTGAATATATCTTCCATTCGCTTCTGGAATTCAGAAGGAGCATTGTTTATACCCAATGGCAGCACTTTCCACTGGTACTGTCCTTTGGGTACCACGAATGCTGTCTTGTATCTGTCTTCAGCTTTTATACCTATCTGGTAGAAACCAGATTTCAAATCGAACTTGCTGAAGATGCTGCAACCTGTAATTCTTTGCAACAGGATGGCTTTATTAGGTAGAGGATACCTTACCTTCTGTAATGCAGCATTAAGTGGCTTATAATTAACCACTAGTCTCGGCTTTCCTCTTTTTTGTTCAGAATGCTTGTCCACGACAAAGGCTCTGCATGCCCATGGACTTTTCACAGGGTCTAACAGTTTCTTTTCCAGGAGTTCTTTTATTTCAGAATCACAAAACTGAACTTTGCTGGGAGACATCAAAGCTGCAGAGGCTTTCATTGGTCTGATCTTCTGCTGAGGATCATAAGGCAGTGAGACGAAATACATCTCATGAGTCCACAAGGCGTTTGGACTATCTGAACAACAATCTCTTCTGAATTTCTCAGTGATTTCTTTTAATGCTTTTTCTCCATGAATCTCTGAGAAAATCTTGCTTCTATCCATTTTCATTAGCTGGGCTCTGTTAGGGATACTTACAGGAGGGAGCTCAGATATTCTGCATTTAGGGATAGATTTAAAGGATAAAGAAAAAACAACCTTCTTATTTTTCATGAAGCAGGTGAAGGTGCATTTGGGATGGTTAACTAGATAAGGATTGATCTGATGTAGGAAATTAGATCCAAGAACGCAGTATTCACTAAGGTCATCCATTCTGTATAAATTTAGGGTATTATGAATGCCATTAAAATATACAGAGAGTTCGGCTTTGGATTGTAAAGTGATAGGGGTTCCATTAATGGATGTTCCACCATCAATAGTCTTTTCCCAGTAAAAAGATGGAATAGCAGAACCACGAGCTAAATTTACTTGGCATCCAGAATCTAACATACAACTGAGTAAGTAAGGCTTATATTCACAGGGATGGAAGGTAACTGGAATATACAATTTCGGTCCAGAGAGCATGGAAATACTTACAGTCTGTTGTGGTGGATGTGGAGGAGAAGGCGGAGGAGATTCTTCTTCTTCAATTACACATTTTGTACTCAGAGCACTCTCATAGTGCTTGCTAAGATCTTCATCCGAAGATTGGTCTCTTTCCATCTGAAGTATCTTTATTTCGCTCTTGAGATCTTCTATTTTCCTACAGAGCTTTCTTAGCTTGTCTTGTTCTTCTTTAATCTGGAGTCTGAGCTTAGCTTCTCTATCTCTTCTGAAACTCTGTCTATCTTTATGTCCTTCTGGGTAACTCTGGTATAGTTCGGCAGGACTATAAGATACAGAGGCTTCATATGTCTGTTTCTCTTTTCCTTTATATTGAGCAAGCTGTTGGAGCAGTTGCCCTTTTCTTTCTCTGAGATTTCATTTTCTCTGAAACTGATAAGGCTCAAGTTCAGAGATCTGAAGATCTATTGCAGCTACTTATTTTTCTATTTCTTCCTGCCTAGATAGAGAGAACATGTTAAGAGAAAACATATTTAATGAAAAGCTAAATTTAGGTATCTCAAACCCCCCTAAATTTGCTTCTGCTTCATAGTCTGAAGGGAGGAAGACTGAGCAAATTTATTAAGAGCAGGCTGGAATTCTGGGTCAGAATCTGAGGAAGATGAATTAGATTCATCGGAAGGAAGATAAACAATCTCGCCAGAGGGACTTTCGTCATCGTCTAGTTTATCCCACCATTTAGGATCTAAATTATCACAGAAGGCCGCAAGCTTGGGCTTGGACTTCTTCTTAGGACATTTGTTTGCCCAATGTCCCTGTTGAGCACATAAGAAGCATGTTTTTGAATCAGCTTTAGAGGAACGATGTTTGATGAACCTTTTAGGTGCCTTCTTAGGAGGAGGTGTTCTTCTAAATTTAGATCTGTGCTTTCTGGAGAACTGCAAGGATTTATCTGGATAATGATATCTCGGTTCACTGGAATAAAATCCCTTTTTCTTCTTAGAATGACACTTACAGCTGGACTGTAAATGCCCACAGTTGTGTGCTCCACAACCCCAATCAGGAAGCTGAGTGACATTTTTGCAAAAGGATGGTGTGAACATATCCTGATGCCGCTTGAAATCTTTTTCAACATGCTTAGTAAGACAGTGTTCTTGCCAAGTCTCAAGAATATACTGATGTAACTGAGCTATAGAAAGATCTTCATAATGCAAATTTTTATCTTTCAGAAACTTTTCAACAGCGTCAGGTACATGGCCGGGAAAACTACACTAGTATTGTTTCAGGTATGCTGGGTCATTGGATTTTCCGGCAGATATAAGTAGCTTCTACATGTAGCAGAAGTATTCCTTGGCTTGTGACAGATTACAAAGCCGGGAAGTCATGAACTGTGAAGCAAAATGATCTGTCTGATCTGCGTGATATTCACCATAGAACTGTTTACTCAAAGCCTTCAAGATTTGCTGATTTGCATCATCTTCCAACAGTAAATCATTTCTTATGGGACCTGGGAGATGCCTCCACCATTCTGTAGCAAGGCCAAAAAGACTGGCTACAATGAGGTTTCCTAAATATTGCCCTGTTAAGGTAGGTTCTTTAGTTCGCTGGGCAATTGTCCAATTATACAGAAGAGTCAAAGAAGCTTTAATTTTCTCACGACTCTGGCATTGGATGTTTAGGACAGGATGATCAGGCATTTGAGCAATTAGATTACTAATTGCTGAAACTCCAAACTGGGTATTGAAGTTGGGATCTCTGGATGCAGAGGTCATAGGAATGTCAGGTTCTAGCTGATGAGGCTCGGATTTAATCATATGGTGGGTCTACATCATATGCAGATACTTCGGCTCAAGGGCTGGTTTCAAAGACTTCATGAATTCTATCCAGTCTTTGGCTTGTTCAATCTCTGCTTCATCTTGACCAAAGTTAAACTTTGGTCTATCATCTTCTTCTTTCGGAACATGGAACATACCGAAAGAAAGGCTTCTATCTAGCTGTGGCTGAGAGGGCTTCTTCTTCTCATATCCTTTCAATGCTAAGGATAGCGCCATAGGACTTACTTGAGGAACTCTTTTCTTCAAATTTTCATTTTACATGATGAGTTCTTCGATTTTTTCTTATCTTTTCATAACTTTCTCTGCCGCTTGAACGACAACAGTCTTTATTTCACCGGAATCTAATAAGAGATGATCTATCAGTTCCAACTTAGTTTCTACAACAGAAATTTTATCTTTCTCTTCTAAGATAGTGCCTTTTAACTGAAGCAAATCTAGAGCCATATCATCTAGATTTTTGGCAGTGAGTTGATGCTGGAAGTTACCCCAATTAGCTAACTTGATTTCATCAGACACTATTTCATTTACCTCAGAAGACTTATGAGGTAGATATTCTTTCTTGATCTTTCTGTCAGATGAGAACTGTCTGAACGGTGTGTCTGGTAAATTTCTACCAGGATAATAGGATCTCTGGTTTTGGCTATTGGTAGTTTCCATGGCACTCTTTTCTCTAGAAAGGGAAAACATTCCTAGGGAAGGCTTTTTCTGGTAATGCTGTAGTTTCTGTAAAGTCTTTCTACATGATGGACAGTTCTGGTGTTGTCCATGATGTTCATGGTCGGAAAGGCCTGAGAAGGATGTCTCTGGAGGAACAAAAGGATCTCTATGGATAATCCTTTGATTATTAGAAGCAGAAGAAGATCTGGAAAGAGGAGAGAATCTAGTTGCAGGAGCTAGATCAGGTTCAGAATATCAGAATGAACTGGTTTGTCTATTAAACTGTAGAGGTCTGGCTGCTAAAGCTTTCGGAGTGGCCTCTACGTTTCTAAGCTCATTATACTTAATTTCCCATTGCTGGGGATATTTTATGGAAGTCCAGTAGAAAGTGAAGGGCTGGGCTTGCTTGGACCTATCTTGTTCCACCACGCTGAGCAGGTGTGAACTCTGATGGACATGTTTCTTCAGAGGTGGAAACAACCATGAGATATTTCATTTACTGACTCGGAAGAGCCAGTCCATATAAATCTTATTGATAAAAACCAAATAGACTGGGCAAAGAAACATGGTTACAAATATGCACATATTGGTGCAATACGCCTTGGTCTTGGTCCCCTTGTGCGTCCTTTTCTTCCTATATCTTCTTTATGTGTAGCTATTGACACTTGTCATACCCATTTCGCAGATGCAATAATTTGAGGCTTTACTGCTCCCTTACACAATGGTCCCGCATTTGGTACAATATTTCCTAATTTCAGTGTAAGCTTAGATGACCCTCACATATATGACTTGTTAAAAGCATATATTCTTCCCCAAGGTTTCAGTATGATGACTGGTTCCCGTATCATTCAGCTCAAAAGCCTTGTCTGTATTCATTTTGGAAACGATACTATTCCACCTCTGAAGAAACATGTCCATCAGAGTTCACACCTGCTCAGCGTGGTGGAACAAGATAGGTCCAAGCAAGCCCAGCCCGTCACTTTCGACTGGACTTCCATAAGATATCCCCAGCAATGGGAAGTTAAGTATAATGAGCTTAGAAATGTAGAGGCCACTCAAAAATATTTAGCAGCCAGACCTCTGTAGTTTAACAGACAAACCAGTTCATTCCGATATTCTGAACCTGATCTAGCTCCTGCAACTAGATTCTCTCCTCTTTCCAGATCTTCTTCTGCTTCTAATAATCAAAGGATTATCCATAGAGATCCTTTTGTTCTTCCAGAGACATCCTTCTCAGGCCTTTCCGACCATGAACATCATGGACAACACCAGAACTGTCCAGCCTGCAGAAAGACTTTACAGAAACTACAGCATTACTAGAAAAAGCCTTCCCTAGGAATGTTTTCCCTTCCTAGAGAAAAGAGTGCCATGGAAACTACCAATAGCCAAAACCAAAGATCCTATTATCCTGGTAGAAATTTACCAGACACGCTGTTTAGACAGTTCTCATCTGACGGAAAGATCAAGAAAGAATATCTACCTCATAAGTCTTCTGAGGTAAATGAAATAGTGTCTGATGAAATCAAGTTAGCTAATTGGGGTAACTTCTAGCATCAACTCACTGCCAAAAATCTAGATGATATGGCTCTAGATTTGCTTCAGTTAAAAGGCACTATCTTAGAAGAGAAAGATAAAAATTCTATTGTAGAAACTAAGTTGGAATTGATAGATCATCTCTTATCAGATTCCGGTGAAATAAAGACTGTTGTCGTTCAAGCGGCAGAGAAAGTTATGAAAAGATTAGAAAAAATCGAAGAACTCATCATGCAAAATGAAAATTTGAAGAAAAGAGTTCCTCAAGTAAGTCCTATGGCTCTATCCTTAGCATTGAAAGGATATGAGAAGAAGAAGCCCTCTCAGCCATAGCTAGAGAGAAGCCTTTCTTTCGGTATGTTCCATGTTCCGAAAGAAGAAGATGATAGACCAGAGTTTAACTTTGGTCAAGATGAAGCAGAGATTGAACAAGCCAAAGACTGGATAGAATTCATGAAGTCTTTGAAACTAGCCCTTGAGCCGAAGTATCTGCATATGATGTCGACCCACCATATGATTAAATCCAAGCCTCATCAGCCAGAACCTGACTTTCCTATGACCTCTACATCCGCAGCTCGCAAGTTCAACACCCAGTTTGGAGTTTCAGCAATTAGTAATCTAATTGCTCAAATTCCTGATCATCCTGTCCTAAACATCCAATGCCAGAGTCATGAGCAAATTAAAGCTGCTTTGACTCTTCTGTATAATTGGACAATTTCCTAGCGAACTAAAGAACCTACCTTTACAGGGCAATATTTAGGAAACCTCATTGTAGCCGGTCTTTCTGGCCTCGCTGCAGAATGGTGGAGGCATCTCCCGGGTCCCATAAGAAATGATTTACTGCTGGCAGATGATGCAGACCAGCAAATCTTGAAGGCTTTGAGTAAACAGTTCTATGGTGAAGATCATGCAAATCAGACAGATCATTTTGCTTCACAGTTCATGACTGTCCGGCTTTGTAATATGTCACAAGCAGAGGAATACGTCTGCTATATGCAGAAGCTGCTTATATATGCCGGAAAAGCCAATGACCCAGCATACCTGAAACACTAATTGCATAGTTTTCCCAGCCATGTACCTGACGCTGTTGAAAATTTTCTGAAAGATAAAAATTTGCATTATGAAGATCTTTCTATAGCTCAGTTACATCAGTATATTCTTGAGACTTGGCAAGAACACTGTCTTGCTAAGCGTGTTGAAAAAGATTTCAAGCGGCATTAGGATATGTTCACACCATCCTTTTGCAAAAATGTCGCTCAGCTTCCTGATTGGGGTTGTGGAGCACACAACCGTGGGCATTTACAGTCCAGCTGTAAGTGTCATTCAAAGAAGGAAAAGGGATTTTATTCCAGTGAACCAAGATATCATTATCCAGATAAATCCTTGCAGTTCTCTAGAAACCTCAGATCTAAATTTAGAAGACCACCTCCTCCTAAGAAGGCACCTAAAAGGTTCATCAAGAATCGTTCCTCTAAAGCTGATTCAAAAGCATTCTTCTTATGTGGTCAACAGGGACATTGGGCAAACAAATGTCCTAAGAAGAAGTCCAAGCCCAAGCTTGCGGCCTTCTGTGATAATTTAGATCCTAAATGGTGGGATAAACCAGACGATGACGAAAGTCCCTCTGGCGAGATTGTTTATCTTCCTTCCGATGAATCTGATTCATCTTCCTCAGATTCTGACCCAGAATTCCAGCCTGCTCTTAATAAATTTGCTCAGTCTTCCTCCTCTTTAGACTCTGAAGCCGAAACAAATTTAGGGGGGTTTGAGATACCTGAATTTAGATTTTCATTAAATATGTTTTCTCTTAACATGTTCTCTCTGTCCAGGCAGCAAGAAATAGAAAAAGAAGTAGCTGCAATAGATCTTCATATCTCTGAACTTGAGCCTTATCAGTTTCAGAGAAAAGGAAATCTCAGAGAAAGAAAAGGGAAATTGCTCCAACAGCTTGCTCAATATAAAGGAAAAGAGAAACAGACATATGAAGCCTCTGTATCTTATAGTCCTACCGAACTATACCAGAGTTACCCAGAAAGACATAAAGATAGACAGAGTTTCAGAAGAGATAGAGAAGCTAAGCTCAGACTCCAGATTAAAGAAGAACAAGACAAGCTGAGAAAGCTCTGTAGGAAAATAGAATATGTCAAGAGCGAAGTAAAGATACTTCAGATGGAAAGAGACCAATCTTCGGATGAAGATCTTAGCAAGCACTATGAGAGTGCTCTGAGTACAGAATGTGTAATTGAAGAAGAAGAATCTCCTCCGCCTTCTCCTCCACATCCACCACAGCAGACTGTAAGTATTTCCATGCTCTCTGGACTGAAATTGTATATTCCAGTTACCTTCCATCCCCGTGAATATAAGCCTTACTTACTCAGTTGTATGTTAGATTCTGGATGCCAAGTAAATTTAGCTTGTGGTTCTGTTATTCCATCTTTTGACTAGGAAAATACTATTGATGGTGGAACATCCATTAATGGAACCCCTATCGCTTTACAAGCCAAAGCCGAACTCTCTGTATATTTTAATGGCATTCATAATACCCTAAATTTATACAGAATGGATGACCTTAGTGAATACTGCGTTCTTGGATCTAATTTCC